>CM062804.1:20805279-21083178 GCA_031772625.1 Pinus tabuliformis | reverse complement strand
TATGGACTGGATTCGACAACCTCAGTGGACACAAGCTGGAAAATCGAACATATGGAAAGCAGTCCTACAAGTTATGCCCTTATCAGGGATGGACTCACATGGAGAATAAAGTCAGGAGAAGTTGTTAAAATAGGGATGGACCCATGGATTGGATGTGGGAACGCTCACAGACTCCCACAAGAGCTCAGAACATACCTCACTTCCAGAGGGATCTCACACCTTAACCAAATAGCAGACAATGACCGCTCTACATTTTTGCAACAAGCATGGAAATCTGGGAGGACATTACAGATCCCTCGACAATGGCAACAGCATTGGAAGGAATACACGGAGGCACTCACGGAATCCCATATCAGGATACAGGAAGGGGAGGATGAGCTAATCTGGGCACATGCGAAGCATGGAAGATACTCACCTAAGGAGGGATACATAACTCTTATGAACTCACTGAAACCACCGCAGTGTGAACCGTGGTGGAGAAGTATATGGAAACTAAAAGCACCCCCCAGGTCCAGGCTCCTCATGTGGACCATTCTGCGTCACAAAATCCCAACAGGAGAAAATTTGATCAAGAGATCTTTTCATGGACCCTTTTGGTGCGGCCTTTGCAAAGCCGACAATGAAACTGGGAATCATCTCTTTCTTACTTGCCCATGCACAAAGGAGCTTTGGAATACTATTCATTCTCATATACCTTCGCTCCCTAGGTGGCAGGGAACAACTGTTCAGGAAGCCTGGGAGGGTTGGTGGTCCACTGTATCCTCGGAAAGAACAAAAAACATCCCTTTACTTACTTGTTGGGCCATTTGGATTGTCCGAAACAGAATTATCTTTCAAAATTCTCCCCCCCACTGGCCAGCCATCACTGCACAAATCCTAGCAGACTACCAACAGATTCCAGAGGAGGAAACAAATCCCAATCCTAGGCATATCATACCCGAGAGCATAAACCAATCTCACCCCTGGGCATACTTTGATGGCTCAGCTCAAGACATTGGATGTGGGGGAGGAGCTGTCCTCCATATTACAACAAATCATATTTACAAAATCCAAATGGGTTTGGGCAGAGGGACGAACAATTTTGCTGAGCTCTCAGCAGCAAAATACACCATTCATTTTGCTTTGGAAAAACAGTGCAGAAACTTACAGCTATTTGGAGATTCAAAAACTATATGCAATTGGATAAACAAAGTTACAAATTGTCATGCTTTTTCTCTGAGACACATCATGGAAGAAATTTTCAGACTCATAAATTTATTTGACACATTTACTTGTCAACATATATACAGGGAGCGGAACATAGTTGCCGATCTACTATCCAAGGAAGCAGCGCACAGGCCTATAGGAACTTGGAGCATACTGGAGCAAATTGATGGAACCTTCCATCAGTATTATCATAGACCTTTTATAGAAATATCAGATTAGTAAAGCTCAATGGGAGCTGGACATAAAGTTTTGCTATATATTTTTGTTGTCTTTATATAAATATTATATGAAATTTTTTATCAAGCAGTTCTACACATGACAGTTATTTTTCTTGATACTCTCTGCGTAGAGTAAGTACATAAATCATTTTGAAAATCATAGCTCAAAGCAGTGTCTCCCTGCGTGGAGTACACCTCTCTCTATTTTGAATACTCAACATGATAGGCTTCTAGCCCATAGTATAGTATATGCCACTGGCATCTGCAAAATGTAATTTTCCTCATTAATGAAAATTACGACTTTTTCCAAGGGAGAAAAATAAAAATAAAAAACTTTCTTCTTTCTTATTTATGTGATCTCTGGTGGAATCAACATAGTATTTAAAAAACTTGTTTCTTATGGAATTGTCTTGTTTATATTGTTTATTTAGTTTGCCAATTTGGTGAAGTGCATTATCGAGATCCTGTTGTAGCATTTCTATTTCATTATTTGCATTTTGTAGCTTTTTCCCTCCTTTTTCCATTTTGCTAGTGCTAATTGTTTCACATTTCCCTGATTGCACTCCCTTGAACACTCTCGCTTATTGAAGAACAGGGTGTCGGGTTCAACCAATAATGCACCCATATAAAAAACAATATGTAGCTGTCGGGTACCACTGAAAATGCACCTTATGACTCCAACTTTACTCAACTCCAAAATACTCTCAACTTCAACTTAACTTGACTTAAACGTGGGCATTGACTCCCTAAATATATTAAAAAAAAATGGAGAATTATTACTCCACTTTTTCACTTCACTCCAACTTTTGCACTCACTTCACTTTTTCACCTTTTTAAAAATCAAGAAGGTAGAATTATTCACATACAACATAAGAATTTTTTTAAATTCAAACTTCATGCCAGTTAATTTTTAAATTTCATGCCCAGCATGAAAAAGGTCCACAGTGAAAGTAACTTTTAATATTTAAAATTTCATACTCTGCATTTTTCAATGCAAGTTTCTCCAACACTTATGCTTTGGATTTTCAACGCAGGTTTCATTGATGGGCTGGACTTCAGCACTTCAAAAGCTCTGTCAAATTTTCACACACTCCACGCTTGTTGCATGTTGGCTGACCACAAATCTTTTCGTTTGGAATAGGGAATATATGTTATGCTTTCTTGATTTAAAAATTTGAAGAACACGCACACAACTTCAGCAAACATAGATCTGCACACAGTTTCACACAACCCACAAGTCTCCACAATGTCTGCAATATGGTTGAAATTGATCTGCAATAAATACTTGGATTTTTTTGAAATCATAATAACACTGAAAAATAAATTGTAGTGGCTGGCATAAATAAAACAGCAGATCAGCAATTAATATTTTGGAGGAATGCCTCACTGCTTCTATGGCTCCATAGTTGGTTCCATGCATACATCAATTCTGCAACACAACACACACACCAAATTCTGATGCCAAATGAAGAATTACACCAGCAAAACTACAAATGACAGAGCAAAAATATTTGGCTATAATGCAAACACGCTCATAATTTTTCATTATCAATAGCATATATTTATACATATGGATATCTCAATCATGTCCTATAATCTCTCAAAAATCACTCCACAAATCTCTCATCAATCATTCATAAATCTCTCATCAATCACTCACAAATCTCTCCATAAATCTCTCACTAAAAAGTAACTTTAATAATTTTGAATGTATCAATATTCCAACAAAGCATGGGCTGCGCTATCAGGACGTGATTGTTGTGAGACTTGTGGGAAGAACAAGGCAGTTAATTCGTTAGGTGACGAAAGAGGTTCCCTCCTGCTCTCACGCGCGCATAAGCCGGGAGGTAATGGCAGCAAACGTGACATTCAAAGCCACTGTGTGTGGAAGAGCGCAGAGCTGAAAGAGAGATCGAGTGGTTTCTAGCATGAACCGACCCCACAAGAGGAGCACCAGCTGAAGAACTTTCTGAGTGAAACTTGCTATGTGAATTGTTTAAGGGAGCTTGGCTTGCCTGTAAGGCTGAAGAACCCACTGGACGCTGGTGGATTGATGAACCTGTTAGATTTGGGAAGAATCACTCAAGTGTTGTGACGGCTGAAGAGTTGCCTTGGGGCTGAAGTTTTGGTGCTTAACTCACTGAGGAACCACCTGGAAAAGTGATTTCCTTACCCATTAACAGCTTAGCCACTGATGAACCTTCTTGATAGTGGACTCTCTTCTCCTGAAAGTGAGTTGGAGTTCTTTGTATTGTGAAATGTTGGCATGACCCTATGTACGCTGAACTATGTGAGCCATAATGAGCTTAGCTGGTGGATGAAGGCAGCAATGGCCTTGTGACATCTTGTTTCAACTGTGTTGGTTGACTGAAAGCACCCAAAAACACCCCACCTCAAGCTTTGGAATCCAGCTCAAGGGTGACAATTGCAAGTAAGGCTTGGCTGCAGCTATCTATGGTTGGGTGGAGAGTTGTTGTCCCGATCTCAGTTGCCAACTCTAGTATTAATTCCAAATAAGTGTTTGTAACTGCTTCTTCTTGTTATTGAGCTCATGTTAAGTTGTAAATCATTGTTGTATTTACTATATGAATGGCTCATGGTTCGCTAAGATTGGAATGGTGAAACTCTGATGCATGTGTACATTGTTGTTGTGATGTTGTATCATTGTTCTTTGTGCAGGGAACACTGGTGTATATATATATAAGACCACCTGTGTCAATGCAGTATACATTGTAATCTTGTTGTGTGGTGTGAGCATTATATGCTCGCTAGGTGCCCTCAAGCCTGTAACAACGAATATTTGATGACTAACTGGGTGGCTCATTCCTAGAATTCCTGTCCATACAAATGAAATGCTTGTAGGCTTGTGTTATTTTGCTGATGTGCCTGTATTTATGGGTTTTGCCTGAAGTCGAACCAAAAAGGGTAAATTCTTGTTTACTCGTGGAAAGATGGTGTCCTTGTGGTTTTCTCAGCATCGTGGGTTCTCTAGTTGTTTTTATGAGCATGTTGGGCTTATTTATTCCTTGAGAGAGACCAGTAGATCTCTAGGAAGAGATTTGTCTGTTCCCCGTAAAATATTGAGGACCCAAGGGACCGCAGATGCTTGAGAGACTATGTGGACAAGTCCCTGAACCATGCCTTATATTTTTGTCATCAAGAACCCTAAGGTGTCGTACTTGCGAAAAGCTCAGGAGGGATAGCACCGTAGTGTGCTTCATAAGCCTTTAATGGTTATAATTAGACTCTGGCATAGGTCCAGACGTTTGCAAAACCACTGTGGTCGAGCCATGGTCGAAACATGTCGCAAATAGCTCTTAATGCAAACCAGGCAACAAGCCTTATCTCATACTTTAGCCTCATAACCTTATCCCTTGATCGCAGTGGGATTTACCATTTACCAGGAGGCTTGGAACTTGGTTGATGGCTAGGTCTTCAGCGATGCGACCGCAAGGTGTACCTGAGAGCAGAAGCTAGCTTATTGAGCGGCTATAAATAAACGATAGAAATCGGTGGAGGAAAGGAAGCTCAGGATGATGTGTCCCGGAAGGTCACAACCCCGGAAGCCCATAACAAAAAGCACAAACGGGACGCCCGCGCTGACGAGAACCGGGATGACCTGGCGGGGTTGTCGACATCGAAACAGTCGAGATGGGTTGGAGCCCGTGCGTTGGTCATTAGAAAAGCAAACTCCTAGGCGAAAGGCTTACCGTGGCGTAAGGGAGTTTGGGTTGGGGCCCGCTTGAACAAGAAGGATAATGACAATTAACGGGACTTTTTTTGTCCCAGAGTCTGTCTCCCGGAGGTGGCTAGGCATAGTACTTAAGGGAGAGTCAGCTTGACACAACACCAAGTAGCCATGGCAAAAGCGAGGCCACCGGAGCGATTTATTCAAAAGAGGAGTTGTTGGCCATGAGGAGGCGTGATCAGTGCAGAGGAGTGGCCCACTAGAACACGTAAACCTGGAGGCTAGTTCCCGACAGTTCGAAGTAAGGCACGTTTATGAGAGGGGTGGGATGACGCAAGTTGAGGACACTGTGGCCTCCATGTGAGCAAAGAAATAATTGTATTGGCGTAGGGTGGACCCATGGGACAGGTCATCCCGAAAGGGTCATGCCGGAGCAATTCGCAAGAGCACAAAAGTAGAGAGGGACTAGCTAATGAAGTCCACGAGATGGGAAAACGTCAGTGGTTTATGCTCATCAATTAACACATTGTATATATATAAGTGCCTATTTAAAAGTGAGGACTGCAAACCATGATCAAGTCGGCAGTTAATACACCTATGCCAAGTGAAGGTGGGTGATTGGCTAGGTAGTTGCGTAGGTACCACGAGGGTACCAGATGGGTGCCACGTGGCCAAGCTAATGACATGGCATCTTTTGATTCTTTAGAAGTTCAATTGATCATATCTCTTGATCTAGAGGTCGGATTGAAGTAAAGTTTATATCACCAGAATCGTCTTGTCAAGACAAATGCAACAGTGATGACTAAATGAGGTTTTACGGTAAGTAGAAATATCAAAATTTTTAGACCCCAATTCCATAACGGCACCTTGGATCTTGGGTCAACATAGTAACCACCTCCTTTTAATCAATGTTTTGGCGAGGATTAGGAGGGGGTGTGTTACAAAGAGGGAGTGGTGTCCCTTTATCCTCCACTTAACTTGGCCATACTTCAACAGCTAACTCAACCCCCCTTTTGTGGGTGAACTTGACCTCCATGATGGCAGCAAACTTGTGGTGCATTAGTGAAGCAAACTCAACCTCCATGTGGACCTTTGATCCATCACTTCATTAGTCCTCTTTGCTTAGTCACTCCACTCAAGTGGTTGTGACACTCAGTTGACTAAAAACATGTTCCCCACATGTTCCCAGTTATTTAATATCTGATTTTTCTTGTCTTTTTCTCACTTTTATGAGTAAAAGTGATTTTCCATGAGGGAAAATTAATATTTTCCACCCCAAAGTGGGTACTAGGATAATGTTGGTACTCTAAGGATGAAAAACGAGTACTCACATGCCATACAACATTTCCTAGTGCCACTTTTTTATTTGTTACATAAAAATTAATTAAAAATTCCTATTCTGCGGGAAATTTTTAATTATTAAAATCCTACAAGAACCTAATGCAATTCCATGAGACTCAAGATAATGCCTAGCATGGTAATATACATTGACCCTAGACTTAGAAAACACACTCAAGGCCCAGTTATTAAGATGCACTCCAGCTTTGGAGGATATGATTGAAAAAAAACTCAATTAATTATTTACCACTAAAAAGCAGAAATAATTATTTAAGTTAAAAAAAAACACTCTATAGGAACTACTTTAGTAACTAGGTCCCAAAGGTCTAAGCCTTTTACATAAGTTCATCATGCTAGCGACATTTTATACAACTCTCCCATGGGGGTACAGAATTTGCATGAAGAAAGAAGAGAGAAGATAGAAGAATAGAGAGAGAAGAAGGGGCAAAATTGCCCTGTTGGACTTCTGAACTTGAAAATTTTGACTGGTACCTTGTCCATTGGGCCATGGAGTCCTCCTTATTCTGCTAAGTACAACTGAGCAAGTAACATATCCAAATGGTCTGGTTTCGCCTAGTGGGGCTCTGCACTAGGCCTGCTAGATTTTGCGACAACAGGTATCAAAGCAACGTATTCTCAACAGAAAAATCAACCATGGTAAGGTTTGAAGAGGCTAGAAGAATTGATAGGCATTAGTGTGCAGATTCAAGAAGAGAATCTACAATCAAGAGAGAAGTTGCAGCACTCAAAGAAAAGATTGAAACTTGCAATGTGAACTCCAAAACTCATAAGACTCTATGGATTCAGTGAGGGATTAGTTGGTAAAACACCAAAGCTCCATCACCTACACCATGAAGAGCTAGGATTTATCCAATGTTCACTATTCAACTTATGTAGTTGGGAGAAAAGGTGAATCAATTAGATGGTCACTAAGAGAAGAGGTGCACTCAAATGTTGGGGCAACTACAACAAGAATTGGAAGCCAAGGAGGAAATGTCGACAAAACTTCAAGTAGAAGTCCAAGCGATGAAGGAAGAAGCAAAGCCTTTTATTTCTGCAATAGATGCTTGCATCATCATCAAGGAAAACATGATAAGCACATCCTCTAAAAACCTTTCTCATTATGATTCAGCAAATGGGTTTTTTAGTAGTTTTCAATTGCACACCAAGGGCATAAGCTCTAAGTTGATGGAGTAAATGGGATACAATTGGCCAAGGACTTGGCAAGAAAGGCCAAGGATTAAAGACCCATTGTAGTGGAACCTTCGTTGAAGCATGAAGGCTTAGGGTTTGGCGGTGAATAGGAAGTAGGTGATGCTCCAAACTCATAAAAGATACTTAGCATGTGGAGGCAAATAAATGCAACCCATCTCTAAAATGTTTGGCTCTAAGAGAAGCTAAGACCACCAAAGTCACCTCTATCAAGGCAAAGGGGACTGAAGCAATGGCCACTTAAACTAAAGAAATGACAACAGCAAGTGGAGTAGCTAATAATCCAATATTCAAACATTCTTGTGCAAACTTGAAGAAGAGTAGCAAGAAGATGACCCTAACCATCTATGATTACACCAACACTTAGTAAAGCAAGCCTAGAAGCACAAGAGCAAACCAAAGAGTATGCCAAAAGCAAAACATCTCTTGTTTGTTTCTACTGTAAATTGTTGGTTTTGTACAAGGATGTGAATTGTTGGTATTCTGATACATGTTGTAGAAAACAAATAATAGGATTCAATAAACGATTGTCAAAACCTATCATTGCTTTTATTGATTCTGAACATGAAAAAGATGCTACAAGAAAATACTCTTAAACTTATAGCTACTAGACTCAAGGCCCGATGAATAATTCATACATCTACCCTCTCTCTTATAGATCTGAGAAGGGTGTTTTAGGATTTATAAAAACAGGTTTGCATGTGACTCAACCTCGAAAATAGAATTTGTTTTATCCCAAATCAAACTCAAAAATATAATTTACTAATCTATCTTTAGTCAATGGTTGTTGATGTTTGTACATCAGGCAGGTACTTCTGCATAGGCCTAGGCATATCCACAATTAATCTCACCTAAACTCCTTTTAAATCTTACTCAACTCAAATCTCTAAATCAGTCTCTCGAAAAACAACCTCCTATTTCTCCTCGATCATCCAAAAAAAATCTTATGAACAAGAAGACCTCAAGTCTTCATCACATATCACATATATTCACACCGTAGTCTCCCTTCGTGTTAGAATACCAATCCTATAAGCTATAGAAATATCACTATATCCATTAATCCATCCTAATATCTATAGTAGGTTTTGAACCTATCTCATGGCTTCCCACCATGCATGCACATCCTCAAAAATAGAAGGCTCTTCCAATCTCCCATTGGAATGTATAAGTGCCACCAGATCAACAAGTAACTTATAAAGACTACCCTCTCTAACCACTCTAATCGACATAGATAGATAGGCCAAGGACATGATTCAGTTAGGGTCACGGTAGCCCCAGCCCTAGGATTAAGCTCGAGTCATGTTTGAGCGTGTGTGGGTGGACCGCTACCACAATGAGCAAGTTGTTAGATATCGCATCATCCGTCGGAAGGTGTCACCACAAAGGCAATCAACAAAGTGGCCGACAGTCGGTCTTATGCATGAAGGGCAACGCGCAGGGCAAGGTTGACAAGCCATTAGATGGACATCAACAAACCACCAGCAAAGACATCGTGAGTTGTGGGGGAGCGAGGGGCGAAAGACAAAGCACAAATTGTAGCAGGGATCAAGGGGGTGGTTGTGTGGAAGTTTGGAACAGGAAGGAGCTGCAGGAGACAAGGTCGCAGTGAAGGTTCGAGTTGTCGTCGCTCCAACAGTCAAGGCCAATGGCTGTAAACTTGGCAAAGAAACACCACAAGCAACACAGTTGTTGGACTTAGCCAAAGTCAACACAGCCAGAGGGGCCAACACAAGGCTGGCAAAAGAAAAGTATGCAAAGCAAAATCACAAATTTGCAAGCAGTGTTTAGCAAAGGTCAACCCTCAAAGGGAGAGAGGGAGACCGTACCAATGAAAGGTTTGGCGGCAAGTTAATTCTATGGATGCCTAAAGGACCAAGTATATTTTTCAGTTAAGTTTCTAACTTGGAGATGGTCGCAAACAGTTTGAGGACAAGTTGGAGTGTGCCTATACCTTCATTCCCTGGAAGGCAAGGGTTTCACTAATTCTCATGGAGAATGACCTATGCGAGTTTGCTAACACCAAACTCACCCTGCCATAGATGTTGCAAATCTGGCCATCCACAATCAAAAGGATGTGAAAGCCAGAAGGATTATCTTGGATGTCATGAAGGATCATGTGATTCCTCACCTATCTAAGAAGAATACGGCAAGGGAGATGTGAGAGGCTCTGATGAAGTTATACCAAAGCAATAATACCAAAAGAAAAATGGCGTTGAGAGAAAAGCTCATAAACACCAAGAAGACCAAATCAAACACAGTAAGTTCTTATCTCACCAAGATCACACGAGTTCATGATAAGTTGGTTGTAGTTGGGGAGGTTGTGACAGATGGGAGATGGTAAGGATGATCGTGAATGGCTTCACCAAGCCATGGGCTTCTTTCATCAAGGGCATCATGCCACCAGAGAAACTTCTTGATTGGGATAGGTTGTGGGATGATTTCATCCAAAAGGAGATTCGGGAGGAATCTCTATCAGGAGGTTGAACGAACATTGTTTGATAGCCTGACACATTGGGAGTCAAAGATGCATATGGACTTTGGCGTTGATACCAAACATGTAGTGAAGGGAGTTGGAACAATGATACTCTAGCTTAAGTCAGGGGGTGTGTGAAAAGTGAAGGACGTGCTACGGATGCCAAAACTCAATAGAAGTTTGCTCTCAGTCTCTATAATAGAGAAGGGGGGATTTGTTGTAGCATTCCAAGATGGATAGGCATCGATCAAATCTATGGGATCTAGCTCTAACAATGGCCACGTCATTGGAGCTAGAGTGGGAAACCTGTACATGATAAAGGGCTAGCCTATTCGATTAATGGTAAGTAGCAAGATAGTGACAAAGAACAAGGAACGGGAAGGTTCGAAGGTTGGCAGAGTAGAGGGAGTCAGCCTTCAGGTTCAGGTAGGGAGGACCAGTCAACAGATCTTTCCAAGTTTATCAAGAAAGACTCATGGTATGAGATGACTTTATAGTATGTTCGAGAACGGGAGGCTTCTCAAAACAAGTTCAAAGAGAGCAGGTCTTTGGTGATGATCCAAAACCAAGTGGCAAGGAAGGCTTCCAACTCAAAGGGAGCAACCATGGTAGTGGATGCAATGTGGGACATTGTTCCAAGATCAAAGTTGGTTCCAAGTGATAGAAATACCTTCCTTGCTAAGAGGGAGTGTTGATGTTTGCAACTCGGGGAGGTACATCTACACAAACCTAAACATCTAGGCGTACAAAAGTCACCTAATGAACCCTTGAACTTTAGTAATTACTTTAATAATTAAAGTTATTTCTTTTATAAGGAAAAAGTGAGTTTAATCTAATCTAATGCAAAACTTATTTGCATTAGTAAATTAGATGAATCTCAACCATCGATCTCAAGTGAGGCGAGATCTAATCTTGCACATCAACCACTTTGGAGACTAGGGTTGCAAATTTGGTCATAACTAGAGCTTGTAAAAGAAGGATTAGGCCAAGGGAGAAGACACGACAAGGGGCACAAGGCATTGGCATCTCAATGATGGGTGAAGAAAGAATTCTACTCAAGTATCTTGTGTCTGAAGAAGGTGCAATGGGGTTAGAAAGGAGATCCAAATCAGCCAAGTCTAGAGCTTGATCAGCTAGATCAGATCCAGATTGATGTATGTATTTTCCTCAATTTGGGTTGGTTTCCTAGTAAGGGAGTCGAACCCAATTCTAATTAACAAAGTGAAGAGTTGTGATTGGACAGAAATTTGTGCGTGTATGCGTATGTGAGATAGGTTAATTTAATGTGCTTTCGTTGAAAAAAAAATTGTTTATGTTAAGAACTCAATTGTTCTTTTATTCAATAGATGTAAATTTGCTAGGAATTAATTGTCAGGATGTTAAGTTTAGAAACTAATAATGGCACGTTCCTCTAAAATTAGCTAGTACTGGCACATGCCTCTAAGATTAGCTAGGAGTGGTGTGTGCCTTACTTAAGGCTAGTTGGCAAGAACATGTATGCATGCACCCTTTCCTTGTATAACTCAAGAGTGATATGCCTCCTCCTTGAGAACTATGATGCACCCTCACTAGCTTCTATAGGACATAGTATAATGTTGCTAAATAAGTGCCCATATATACTACTATAGAACACAAGTGCCCAGACCTACTACTATAAAAGATTGTCTAAGGTATTTCCACTAACAAAAGAGAGTTTGATCGTACATGAACCAAACCACATAATGACTAAGATAATAGGTGTGAGGGGCTTTTGGTTGTCAAGTGTTTCCTCCATGCTTCACACTCTAGACAAGTTACAAGGCAAAATGTAAAGGGCACAAGACTAAAGGTTAAGGTCGAGAAAGACTAGCATGTGTAAAGGTAAATATAGGAATTGAAGCCAAGTCTAACTCCAGACAAGGGAACAAGGAAAGGGCTAACAGCCTAGAGCTTGAGACATGCTCCACATCACAACAAAACTTTTTCCTTATAACAAATGCAAGTGCCCCATGACACAGAGGGTGGTAAACTACATGGACACGAAGGGCGTCAACACATGGACTATCTAACCAACCACATGATGCCACATGGCACTTTGGAAAATGCCAAAGTTGCTTGAATTCAACAAAATTCAAGACATTGGGAAACTAAAACCATCTCGGGGAAAACAATTGTGCAGTCATTGACGCTCCACATACCATGAGCATTAAGAATAAAAGGAAGCTTGAGAAAGGAAAACAGATTATGAGGATTATTCTAGTAAAGTAAGCTATTTCATGCAAAAGGGACCTTGCTGTGAGACAAGAAGGACCAAGGTGATTTGACATTCCATTTTGATGTCGGTCGCATCCTACTTCCCTTGAAACTCATTGGCCCAACTTTAATTGATTCTAAATGCTCATGATTGTGCTTAAACTTATTGTGGAAATCCCACAATCCCTTTAATCAAGATTGTGCATCGGGGTTCATAGCTATGACATCAGCGATTTCCATCTTCTAATGCAACTACAATCAACTCTTCAACTACATGCAGCCCCAAATTTAGCAATAGGGCTTAATAACAGATTGAGCCCACGAGACCGAGTGTTATGACCTAGCGCTAACCCGACAATCGCTATGGTTTTATCAAATCTGGGTTTATCGACTTTCCACAGTATAAACAAGACCATTAAATCTTACATTTTAAGGCTTCATGTGCTTACCCCATTCCTGTCACATGACCACCTCATATAACTTGAGTGCTAGAGGAGGGATTAAGCCTCATCGGATACATAAGGCAAGGTTCTTTGGCGTGTTATGATTCTACCCAATGCATGTGCCAGTAGAGGTTGGAGTTCTCACCAGCAGATGGAGGCGAAACCTATTCCTGCTTGTACGCAACCCCAAATTCCTTCAATGTTCGACACTAAGCACTAGCCAAAATGCAATGAAACCATCATTATAAACTCAAGGCCAAAGGCACTCAGCCACAATACTTGAGCACAATTTGATGTTGAATTGGTCCTTACAGTGGTAACCCCAAAATTCCTTCGTTCACCAAACTTTTCACTGAATATTACTAGCCTTTCATTGTGCATGAAAACCTCGTTTAACTGGCTTGGATCTCTTGTGGGGCCCCCCTGCTCATTCTGCCAAACCACTCTTACACCCCCCCAGTGCAAAAACCACCCAATTTGCTGGAACATGGAGTGAAATTTGAGACTTCAAGCTTAAGCAAGAATTTGATGGAGATTTTAGCATCACAAATACTAGCATGAAATTGGAAATTGTAACTTAGCCAAAACAAGAATTAAGCATGCAAACCCCGAAATAACCATTGTTAACGATTAACTTATGATCCTCGAGATAAAACCTACAACCACTCAATCCTCCAATGGGTTGATTATCTCAAGAGGGAATCCTCGCTACATTGTGTGATGTCCCCTCTAATTAAAATTAATAAGCAACCTCACTAATTTTGTTATTTTGGTTAGATGGACACATTTTTGGCTTAAGACTTAGGAAAAGGGGATAGAAGGGGGCCACTTAATTTTGAGAGAAAGAAAAGGAAACAACATTGGGAGAAAGGGAAAAATCGTGGAGCTAGTGGAAGGTGAGGGCCACTCCATGTGGAAGACGCACCCCCTTGGAAATTCAACTTGGAGGGAAAAGGAGGAAAGAGGAGATTCGATGGTTGGAGCCCACAAGGACAGAGGGAGCTGGAAATTATAAATAGGAGATGGAGCTCTCATTTTGGGACTTTTTGATCATTTGACAATTGAACCTTGGTTTGCTTGTGTTGTTTAGCCAAGTCAACAATGTGATGTTCAACACAAGGGATTTCCAAGTGAGAATCTCACCCTACCTTCGGTGGACCATGTGTGCATCCCTAGGAGGAAATTCTTGTATCATTGGGGGTTGTTCCGGGAAGTATTGCAGGTGATCACTGTGGGTTTCTGGGGCAAATTGGGCGTATAGGCAGAATTTGCACCCCCTTTAGAGGAGCAACTACAGCGCAGATCCCTTGTTGGGTTTTTGAAGGGAGTCCTTGCTCATATTTTGCAGGTGAATTGGAGTGAGAGTCGGGACCAATTCTATGGGAAAAATTGTAGAGCCAACACTTACTTTCCAGGGCCTGCGTAGAGGCCTTCCTAGGCAGATTCATGGGAGCTAGGGAGCAGAGTTTTTGGGCAAAAGAAGAGCAGGGTTTTCCAGGAAGATTTTGAGGGAGTTTGGGACAGACGTTTGTTGGTGATTTTCTGGTGGATTGAGGGGCTTTGGCAGCATTTCTCCAACAATCCGTACAGCCCGTGTCACTAGGCAATTCACACTTTTTGGTGGGTCTTGGGGTGGTTGTTCGGGTGGACAAACCCTTTCTAGGTTTTGGTGGATATATGGAGGGGAGGCTACAACTGAATTTATAAAACTTTCTAAGCACTTTTGAGGGTCAAACATATGTTCCCTTCTACTCAGTAGTAGCAGAATTTACTGGGTTGGCACCGAGACTTGGGGAGAGCAATTTCCAGCACTTGGGCAGCTCCATTTTCACTTGGGACTTGACTAGCTTGCTATAGCAAGCCCAGGTTCCTCTTCTTCATTTATATGTACCTTGCTTTCACAGTTAATAAAATGGCTTGGCTCTTGGTACAATTTCTGGTGCAATTTGTCATTATGTCAATGTGTTAGTTTTATGGTTGTTGGTCTATGTTTTATTTGTTGTTATCACTTAATATTTCCCACTAGGAATATTATAGTGGTATTAGAGCACCGGTCTTGGCTTAGCCTTGGGGTAAATCTTCTATGACCCCAGAAGACAAGCAAGACATTACCTACGGGAGGCATAGGTATAGGACCAGAGAAAGAGAATTGGAGATCACAGCTGATTCTAAGGCCCTAAAGCAAGGAATAGAAAAGGCAAGCATGGTGGAACTAGTGAGCAAAGAACAGGCAGCCTTCAATAGCCTCTTTAAGGCTTTGAATGATTTGGCCAAGGCGCAGAAAGATATGTTGGAAGAAATAACAGAATCAACACAAAAGTGTCCACAAGGAGTTCATAATAGGGGAGAGTCGAGTGCATCCCATCAGTTCGACCACCATTTGCCCTTTGACCCATCCTCACGCTTTTAGTGGGCCAACTCGATCCACCTTCCTCAAGTTTTTGCCACCTGGGATTGGAGAGCAGGCAGGACAAGACGAGATGCTCGTGGGGGACTACATCCGTGAGTGGCCATCGATGGGGGAAGAGTTTTGAGCTACATTGAGCTTCAGAGATTACTGCCAGTTAAAGCAAAACAACAAGGGCAGATGTGCAGGAGGTTCAGGCATGCAGAGCTCAGGGTTGCAACATACCATTGGGAGGATGTATCTCCCCACATTTGATGGGTCATCCAAGTGCATGGCTAGAGCATGGTTGGAAAAACTAGACACTTATTTCCAACATAGTTGGACGACGGAGTTGTAAGCCATTAAGATGGCCACCTTGCATTTGGAGGGGGGAGCACATGATTGGTGGTGGTTCCACAAATTGACTACTCTAGGGCATGCTAGTGTAACCTCCTATGAGGACTTTACACAGAGGGTTGTGGAGCAATTTGACAAGAGGGATCCTAAGACCCATTTCAGAGAGCTAACCTAGCTCAAGCAGACCGACAACCCAAAGAATTACATAGCAGAGTTCTTGGGGTTGTCTATGATGGTGCCAAACTTGTCAGAGGTCGGGAGGGTTTATACATTTGTGGAGGGCTTGGTTGAGACTTTGCGTGAGCTAGTGAGATCGAGCAAGCCCACTACACTTTTAGGAGGTAGTGAACCGTACACGGGATTTGTAGGATGCAATTCCCAAGACGAGAGCACCAGTGCCACCTTGAGCCCCATTCCCACCGAGAGGCCGAGACACTAGACCCCCACCACCAAGAGATGTTCAGGGGCGTGGACAATTAGATGATGAGACTAGGAGAGACCTCCGTATGAGGAAGTTGTGCTTCACTTGTTAGGACCCATGGGCACTTAGGCATACGTGCACCAAGGGCAAGGCCCATTACATACAGGTGTTCTCGGATAGTGAGTCGAAGGATGACATTGAGTAGGAGGCAGCGAGCTGCAAACTATTGGAGGAGGTGGAGGAGGAGGAGCACCACCCCCACCTGATGGAAGTCCTTTTAGACCCACTAAAGGGGTCATCGCTTCACTAAGGGGAGTCCCCAAGTACTTAACATTGAGGATTAGAGGCACAGTGCAAGGGCAGCATGTAGCGGTTTTGGTGGACAGTGGGGCTACCCACAACTTCATTGATGTGTAGATGGTGGAGCAGAGAGGCATACAGACAGAGAGCTTTTAGGGTTTTTCAATTTTGGCACCAGAAGACAAGACAATGCATTGTACCAGGTACGTCCCTAGTCTGACAGTGACTATGGGAAATTACTCAGTGACTGATCACTTCTTTGTGGTCGAAATTTCGGACACCAATGTGGTGATGGGAGTACAGTGGTTTTACTCTCTTGGGCGTGTCACCACTCACTGGAGGAAGTTGGAGATGGAGTTCACGGGGCCGGATAGGAAGTTGGTTATGCTGAGGGGCATGCACTCGTATCCACCATAGATAGTGTCGGCACATAGGATGGAGGCGGATTTGAGACGTGGGGATATAGAGTGGGCAATAGAGCTCAAGATTTAAGATGCAGGGGATAAGCCCTGGCCACCACATCCGGATATTCAGGCCATCTTAGACAGGTACTCGGCAGTGTTTGGGGACATTCCACTAGGACGACCACCTAACAGGGGATTTGAGCACACTATTGAGCTAGAGGAGGATGTACACACTATGATCACCAACCCATATAAGCATCCCAAGGCTTATCGGGATGAGATTGAGCGAGCTATACAGGAGTTGCCCGACTTGGGACATATCAGGCCTAGCTCTAGCCCTTTCGCTTGATCAATGGTACTAGTGAAGACGAAAGACGAGACGCTCTGCATGTGCATAGATTACAGGGCCCTGAACAAGAAGACCCTGAAGAACCGATACCCGATACCCCGCATAAATGAGTTGATGGACGAGCTTAGAGGAGCCAAATACTTCTCCAAGATAGATTTGTGATTGGGATACCATCAAATTCGGGAGAGGGAGCACGATATCTCGAAGACAACCTTCGAGTGTCATTATGGCCACTTTGAGTTTTTGGCGATGCCCTTTAGGCTAACCAACGCACCTGCTACCTTTTAGTCATGTATGAACCATGTGTTCCGCAGGCAGTTGCGCAAATATGTCTTGGTTTTCTTTGACAACATACTGATCTATAGCAGGGCATGGGAGGAGCACCTACAGCACTTGGAAGTTGGAGGAGGTGTTGTGCATCCTAGAGGAGCAGCGACTATATGCCAAGGTGTCCAAGTGTGAGTTTGGACTTACAAAGATGTTGTACCTTGGCCACATTATTGGTGAGGATGGGGTGCGAGTTCACCAAGAGAAGATCAGGGCCATCAGAGACTGGCCTACACCCAGGAATGTGACGAAGTTGCGGGGATTCTTGGGCATTTTCACTTACTACAGGAAATTTGTACGGGGATTCTCCTAGAAGGCCGCCCTTCACTGATTTGATGAAAAAGGGAGCATTTGGATGGGCAGAGGGGGCGTAGGAGGTTTTTGAGTGCCTCAAGAAGGTGATGAGCAGTTTTCCATTGTTGCACTACCAGATTTCATACAGCCTTTTGTACTAGAGTGTGGACATCCTATTGCTTTCGAGAGTCAAAAGTTGCAGCCCCGTGAGAGGTTGTATCCCATTTATGACAAGGAGATGTTGGCCATCATTCATGCATTGGCCATGTTTCAACAGTGTTTGGTAGGCAACAAGTTCAAGTAAAGACTAACCACGACAATCTTAGATTCCTTTTGGAGCAAAAGCAGTTCTAGGAGAGACAGCAGAAGTGGGTGAGAAAGATTCAAGCATATCACTTTGACATAGAGTATGTCAAGAGACGACAGAACGTTGTGGCAGATGCGTTGTCTAAGAGGCCTGTTACCCTCTCACTTATGAGCATTACCCCGGATTGGAGGACACAACTGTTGGTTGAGTACTCCAAGGATCGTCATGCATGCGAGATCCTTGATGTCAAGGTAGAGGATGACCGGTACCAGGTGATGGATGAGGTGATCTATTACAAAAACCAGATTTACTTGGTGCCAAGCTCTCAGTTAAGGAGATTATGCAGGTTGCACATGACTCTCCATTGGCATGACATCAGGGATTCCTTAAGACATACAGGACCATTAGAGTGTTTTACATGGAGGGGCCTCAAGGAGGACGTCTTGAGGCATGTACGGGAGTGTGATACATGTCAGACGATAAATGGGAGAGTATCTCCATGGACTTCGTCATAGGGCTGCCCGCGATGCAGGGCAAGGATTGCATTTATGTGGTGGTGGAAGTTTGCCCATTTCTTTGCTATTCCGCTCGGTGCTCAACCTCGCAGGTAGCAGAGTTATTTTTCAAAGAGGTGTTTAGACTGCATGGTCTCCCAAAGACCATTGTTAACGATCGAGACAATAGATTTAAGGGCGATTTCGGGCAGGAGTTGTTTTGGTTTGTGGGTACTGAGCTCACCCCTGGGCCCTAGTACTATCTATCACCCGCAGACCGACGGACAGACAAAGATTGTGAACAAATGGTTGGAGGGCTACTTGCACAATTATGTGACGGGGCAATTGCATGCGTGGGTACGGTGGTTGCATCTTGGCGAGTACTGCTATAATACTACCTACCACATGTCCATAGGTATGTCTTCATTCCGAGCTTTGTATGGTTATGATGCACTGACTTTTGCTTACATGAATTTTGGAGACAACAGGGCCAAGGATTGGATACAAGAGTGTCAGGATATCCTTAGAGCTCTCAAGGATAACCTACAGACTGCTTAAAACAAGCAGAAGTTGTATGCAAAAAGGGGCAGAGTAGAGAGGCATTTTGAGGTTGGGGACCTAGTCTTCTTGAGCCTCCAACCATATAAGCAGTCCACTCTCAAACAAAGAGGGGCAAAGAAGCTTAAAACCCATTTTTATGGGGCCTTACAAGATCACCAAGTGAGTTGGGGAGGTAGCATATGAGTTGAAGCTTCCCCCATGAAGCAAGGTCCATAACATATTTCATGTTTCCTTGCCTAAAAGAGGCTTTGGGACAGCAAGTACCAGCAGCTACAGAGCTGCCTACTTTGGATGACGAGGGGTACTTGGTCCTGGCGCCTAAGGCTATTTTGGAGACTAGAGAGAGGAAGCTAAGGAACAAGGTCATCGGGAAATTTTTGGTACGATGTAAAGCCCTGCCAAACGAGGATTCTACATGGGAGGGTGAACAGATTTTACAGCACCCAACATTACAATTGCTTGAGGACAAGCAACATTTGGGAGGGGAGGACTGTGATGTCCCCTCTAATTAAAATTAATAAGCAGTTTCACTAATTTGCAATTTTGGTTAGATGAACACCTTTTTGGCTTAAGACGTGCGAAAAGGGGATAGAAGGGGGGCACTTAATTTTGGGAGAAGGAAAAGGACACAACATTGGGAGAAAGGGAAAAATTGTGGAGCTAGTGAAAGGTGGGGGCCACTCCATGTGGAATAGGCACCCCCTTGAAAATTCAACTTGGAGGGAAAAAGGAGGAAAGAGGAGATTTGACGAGTGGAGCCCACAAGGAGACAGGGAGATGGAAATTATAATTAGGAGATGGAGCTCTCATTTTGGGACTTTTTGATCATTTGACAATTGAACCTTGGTTTGCTTGTATTGTTTAGCCAAGTCAACAATGTGTTGTTTGGCACAAGAGATTTCCAAGCAAGAATCTCACCCTACCTTTGGTGGACATTGAGTGCCATCCCTAGGAGGGAATTCTTGTATCATTACAGGATTGTTCTGGGAAGTATTGTAGGTGATCATTGTGGGTTTCTGGGGCGAACTAGGCGTAGAGGCAGAATTCGCACCCCCTTTAGAGGAGCAGCTACAGCGCAAATCCCTCGCTAGGTTTTTGAAGGGAGTCCTTGCTCATATTTTGAAAGTGAAATGACAGATGGGACCAATTCTGTGGGAAAACTTGCAGAGCCAACACTTGCTTTCGAGGGCCTGCGTAGAGGCCTTTGTGGGCAAATTCGTGGGAGCTAGGGAGCTGAGCTTTTGGGCATAAGAAGAGTAGGTTTTTCCAGAAGGATTTTGTGGGAGTTCTGGGCAGACATTTGTTGGTAATTTTTTGTTGGATTGAGGGGCTTTGGCAGCATTTCTCCAGCAGTGCGTAGAGCCAGTGTCACTGGGCAATTCGCACTTTTTGGTGGGTCTTGGGGTGGTTGTTCAGGTGGACAAACCCCTTCTGGGTTTTGGTGGATATATGGAGGGGATGCTACAGCTGAATTTATAAAATTTCCTGAGCACTTTGGAGGGTCGAATATTTGTTCCCTTCCAGTCAGCAATAGCAGAATTTACTAGGTTGGCACAGAGACTTGGGGAGAGCAATTTCCAGCACTTGGGCAACTCCATTTTCACCTGGGACTTGACTAGTTTCTTGTAGCAAGCCCAGGTTCCTCTTCTTCATTTATATGTACCTTGTTTTCTCAGTTAATAAAATGGCTCGGCTCTTGGTACAATTTCTGGTGCAATTTGTCATTATGTTGGTGTGTTAGTTTTATGGTTGCAAGTCTATGTTTTATTTGTTGTTATCACTTAATATTTACCACTAGGAATATTACACACCGAGATTATAATATGCAGAGACTATAGATATGAGAGGATTTAGTTGTCTCCACTCATCACAAAATATTAACACAACACTACAGAGGTCAAACACACAATGAATAGAGGATGTTTCACACAATTATTATTAGCACAAACTATGTACAAATTGGCTTGATTCTACAATGACTAACCCATTTACTCTCTATCGGACTTCGCTTGGTCCCTTAACCTCTCCTATCCTCTCCTATTTAAAATATCTAGTCAATAACCAAAAGTTCCCCAATTTTGGTACACCTATCCTCCTCTCTAGAAACTACATAACACTTCAGCCTAATTATTTGTCTCTTTTTTCAATGTGCCACTTGGCCAAGAATACTCATGAAAACTCCCATAACAAACCTAGATTCCCTTCAAGAACTAGGACACGTATTTACATAAGAAATTTACTTAATTTAAACAAGTTTTAATTCAGGGAATCCACTCCCTTTAGAAAACTCCAAGACCCCTTTGGTCTAGGCAACAAATGATTCACATGAGTTTATGCTCCTGCATCACATTTGTGGATGACAAGATGATAATTCCACTCCTAGAGAAAGAGCTCAAGCAGTCAAGAAGACTATCAAAAAATCCATGTTGAACTATGTTGATTCAATATTTTGGAACCACAAACAATTGGTTCACTAGGGCACTAAAGGCCAATTTCAGAAGTTGCCCACGTTACAACAATGAAGAAGGAGATAGTCTTCAAATTGACCATGAAGGAGATTCAGAATTCATGCAGAGAGGGAAAAAATCAATTTTAAAGCTTTTGGCAACACCAAGATTCCAAAGTAAAAGAAGGACAAAATTGTAGTTGTATCTACAACAAGAGATCACCTATAGTCTAAGTCACATGACACAAGGACCTGGGACATGAAGGACATGAAAATATGAGTATCTGACATATAACATGGTGACCCCCCAGAACATGACACGAAGGACACATTATATATTATATATTAAAAAATATAACACATTAGTGAATTACACATAAAATAAGAAATATATAAAACATTTACATGATGATGATACAAATTCAATCATACAACTAATACACATAACCAAAATAACATTGAGTGCAATCCATCTTTGAACCAAAAAATACAACAGAGAGGCCCAAAATGCCATATAGAGTCCAAAAAAATCATGCGACAACAAATAATTGGTTCTACATATCATCAAAATCATTGCCTATCTTGGGATCCTCATCATCAATATCACCCTCTAAGCATTAAAATAAGATAGAAAAAGGTTAACATGTCAATTAGAAATTTTGCTTGAGCGATAGGTATATTTTTAGTAGGGTCATGACAGACGAGTTCAACAATCAATGCCTCCAACATCGAGGTACATATTGGGCTAGGTCCTCATAAATAAATGCTAGTTACATACATACATGACCAACTCAAATGGAAACGTTGCAATTCCCCCAATCCTGAAATCCTAAAAATTGTTAAGTCTACCAGATTTTGAGTGGGATCTAAAATTCTACTTTCTCCATATGAAATCCAATGAGATCAGAACCACACTCAAACATCTTGAATCAATTAATGGTAATGTTAAATTTTAAGTAAAAGGATGAAAATAGAAGACGAAGGAGGATGTCACTTTTACTTAATTGCATAGCATTAGTAGGGCCTAGACAAATGGACTTGCCAACACTTGGAATCCCTTCTAACACTGCTTAATTGTCCTTAGTTGCACTCCAAAACCTTTGAGAGCTCCAAACCTATGACTGAATTGCATAAGAATGAAGCAATAAATCAATTTTAAGATGCTTTTTCCCTAGACACTTGTCCAAATTTTGAGACACCAATAGGGCTCATGTCGGACACCGGTCAAAATCGAGTCACTCATGTGTCGTGTCTGACACATGAAATACATGACATGAGGGGCGGAGGATGTGTCATGTTACTAAGCCTACAGTTTAGTTGGTGAGTCTTCCTTTCAAATAAGAGGAAATCCTTGCCGAAATTGCTAGGTCATAATGCAAAGAAAACAAGAATCTTTGTTATACACCAGTGTTTGCCTAGATGGGTGTATCAAGCACTCAAGAAGACTAGCAAAAGAGACATGTTCAATTGTGTTGATTCAATATTTTGGAATCACAAACAATTAGTTCACTAGGGTGCTAAAGGCCAATTTCAGAAGTTGCCCACATTACAGCAATGAAGAAGGAGATAGTCTTCTAATTAACTGTAGAGAAGATTCAGTATTCATGCAGAGAGGGGAAAAATCATTTTAGCCTTTAAAGCTGGTGGCAAAGCCAAGATTCCAAAGCAGGAGGAGGACAAACTTGTAGTTGTATCTACAACAAGAGATCACCTATAGTTTAGTTGGTGAGTCTTCCTTCCAAATAAGTGGAAGCCATTGCTAAAATTGCTAGCTCGTAATAAGAAAACATGAATCTTTGTTATGCACCAGTGTTTGCCTACTTGGGTGTACCAAGAGTAGATTACGGGTGGTGCCCGTTCCTTTTTGCTAAAGTCATTGGCATAAAAATAGCAGAACTTTAACTGAGCCTGATTTGTGATCTACGTCTTCATGATATTCTTTGCAGTTAGGCAAGCCTCCTCTTTGATGTCAGTTTTCCCGTTTGGATTTCCAAGTTAAATCCTTTGTGTTCTATGTGTGTGATTGCTTGAGTTTGCTGTTTCATATTCTTTGTTTACAAGCACAGTAAAATCTGAAGATAGCAATAGCACAGTCATAAGATAATT
This sequence comes from Pinus tabuliformis, assembly GCA_031772625.1. Taxonomy (NCBI): domain Eukaryota; kingdom Viridiplantae; phylum Streptophyta; class Pinopsida; order Pinales; family Pinaceae; genus Pinus; species Pinus tabuliformis. The sequence continues at coordinate 21,059,616 of CM062804.1, read as the reverse complement.
ACACAGTAGTAATTGACAGAAACAGGACACCGCAAGATAAAATAAACCAGCAAGTTAATGACATTTAATTTTTCGCATTTAAAAGAAGTTAATAGCATCCATAATGGACAATGGACTTGATCATAGGCTGATCAGATTTGATATTAACTGCTAGTGAAAATTGTTCTACTGAAATTATATTATACAACCAAATTCTCTACATTTTGTGGAAGATATGGACTATTTGAGATTTCATTCATAAAGTCACAATTGTTATTATTGAATGACATTGTTCATGGTTTTACATTTATACTTTTAAATGCAATTTTTCTGAGAATAGCTCATTAAAAATTCGTGTAAGGTTATATTATACATGTATACATTTGTGGTAGGCATATATCATATTTGACATTTTATGCATAGCTTTACTCCACATTTTGAAGGACAGCATTCATGATTTCACAATTGTATTATTCCAGATAAAAATACCCGAAAATAACCATTATTAAAAGCGTAGTAATATGACAAGTCAGCAAAATCAAGCATTATAAGCTTGCAAGACGTTGATCGGGATTAACAATACACAGGAACGAGTTTTCTATTATAAAAAGAAAGAAAAGTTAAAGCAAATCAGAAAATCGCGAAACAAATGCGAATGACATTTTTTAAATTAAAGAAAATTAGAAAATTGCACAACAAATGTAGAATTTACGCAGATAAAATACCGAAGGCGGCCGTCATCTAACTTATGCACATAAAATTCCCAGAGAACTAAAAATAATTCATGATTTTTTGCTTCTCTAAATCAAAAAGGGCTTACTTGATAGAATCCTCAGAGCTATTTGCATCTGCAGATCTCGCCGGAACAGTAGCTAATTCAACCACAGGCCTGTCATGAGCGGCTACGGCCCGGTAATGTCTGCCATCCTGCGCCCCGTACCGCCCGTTCTCGGGTTCGACTCCACCGTTTTCCATGATCTTACAATCAAAATAACCCTGTAACGCCGGGCGATTGAATGTCGCTGAAACCCCGGCCAATCAGAGAGGCGAATGTCGATATTAATTGAATTTAAAGATGAGGTGGGAGAGGGGAGCACGAAACCGTAGATCTGTGACGTATATAATTTGTGTGTAGACTGCGCGCGTCCCCTTTCTCCCACCAAAGTATCAGACCGCAAACCTAGGAGACTTCTAAATATCCACGTCTCTGTGTGTCATGTCATGACTCGGTAAATCTTTATTATTATTTTCCGTAAAAGTGTTTTGGTGCATCGTTTTTTTATTTTTCTTTTATTTGTTTGCATTTGAAAGTTCTATGTGCTTTCTATTTGAACTTGTATCTTCTACATATTTAAATAAAAATCAAGTGTTTGATTCATACTTTGTTGTCATTTATTGACCTTGCCTTCATAAATATATGATATTTCATTCTTGAAGGTTATATGCGAGGTGGTGTTTGCATTTTGGGTCATGGGATGAGATTATGTGATTTCATTTAAGAGGACCAAGTAGTATATAATATTTTTTGGAAAAAATATTATTAATTTTATAGTTTTTTCTTTCGGCATAGTCTAATGAATAGATGAAATGGTTCTTTTTCAGAGTATTTTTCTAGTTAATTTTTATTAAAATTTGATGAAGATTTTTAAAAACAAAAACTTAAGATATTTAATCTGTAGATTTTGAGTGCCCTGGGGCTTTTTCATGGCGTTGAATCTATTTATGCATTCAAAAATATATTTTAAATAACAACAAAATCACAATCTTTCTTGAGATTGTATCACTATATTTTGGTGAAAAATGTCATTTCATTTATAAGTTAGACTATGTATTTTCTTTCTATATAAAAATTGTTATGATTTAGGTATCTTTAAGTTAATTAGAAGCTTTCATATAAGAGTCTAAGTTGCTTTATAATATCTATAATTTAATGCTTTAGAATCTATTGACTTTGTCCATGTACTCTACAATACTCCCATTAGCTACAATCACTGAATCAATCTTAGCATCATCCTCCTTCAAGGTATCACATCTCTCCTCTTTAATTTAATTGGAAGGCTCGTGGATGTAAGAAACCAATGCAACACACTAGCATGTCTCATAGGAGGTGCACTCACCCTTGTTAGAGATTTGAACCCACCTATATGCTCTCAAGTCTTATGTAATGTTTGGGTAAGCCATCTCGACTTCCTGCAAGGTCCAGTATGTGAGGGCATAGCCACACTCAATCTCACCTAAACTCCCTTTAAATCTTACTCATCTCAAATCTTGGAATCAATCTCTAGAAAAACAACCTCCTCTCTCTCCTAAATCATCAAAAGAAATTCTTGTGAACTAGAAGACCTCATTTCCTCATCAAATATCACATATCTTCACGCCATAGTCTCCCATTGTGTTAAAATATCAATCATATACAAGTATCACTATATCCATTAACATAAGATGTCGTCTCAATATCGATAGTAGGTTTTGAACTTATCTCATGGCATCGCACCATGCATGCATCTCCTTAAAGCTGGAAGGCTCTTCTAATCTTCCGTTGGACTGTACAAGTGCTACTAAAACAACAAGTAACCTATAAGTACTACCCTCTCTTACCCCTCTAGCCAAAGTTCTTGTACTAGCTCAACTACAATCTTGAATGGTGCACAATTATCCCTCAAAAGCAACATTCCACGTTAAGTTTGTCCTATAGATTCTTCTTCAACCCCAAAACAAGCAAAACATTATCCAACTCAAGAACACCACCTTAATACATTTAAAGAAAATGGAGTGAACTCTGCTCATGAGATAAGTGGAGTCATCACCAAGCTTGATGTTCATGGCTCCCTCCTACTCCGTAATAAAGATTGGTCATGTGTCATGTGTCTCAAAGATTTATGGTTGTCACATTGTCCAACATTAGACATAATATTAGAGGACAAGAAAGAGAACAAAGCCATCACCATCTCAAAAAAAAACTATAATATGGAGAAGAAACAACCCTTCCAAGGGTCAAAGTGCTTATCTCAAGCACCCTAAGGTATCACACCCAACAACCTCAGTCAAGTTCAAGCACCTCTCCAAGGTAATACTCAAATGAAATGCAAGCTCCCTCTTACAACTAGAGTGATCTTAGCAACACAAGCTTTGTGCCATGTAAGAAAAATGAAATGCTTTGAAACCATGTTGAAAGTTTTTGAACTATGGTAATTAATGCAACTTCTAAAATTTCACCTCTATCACAAAGGTTCTCCATATCTCAAACCTCTACAATTTTCAATCATAGGGATATTATGAAGTACAATTAAAAAAACAACAACAACAAATAATATTTCAATCACTAACAACCCTAAATATCTAAGAAATTAAAGAGAAAAGACACCAAAATATTTTGGTAAGTTTCAACTCTCTAGGGAAATCTTATAATTGTAATGACCCTTGGTTGAAGTTCATGTAATAAAAGTTAATAAAGGTAAAATAAGACCACGGACAATGGACACTTATTCCAAGTTGAATGTTGGGTAAAATATCATAATGGACATCACTTGTTGTGTTTTATGGCTAAGGGGAAATTGGCAAAGGCAATGGCTAAGGCTTTGGAAAGGAAAAAAGGTATTTTTGCCACATTATTTATGAAAACAATGGAAATTAGGAGAAAAGAAAGGTTAAAAGTCACAGGTTGCATGTGAGGAGGAAAATGAAGGAAAATAATGGAAAAAATAGATGCATCAGTAATAAAAATACCTCAGAGCATCAGTTGGTAGCTTTTGTCAACCTTTTGTTAGTTTAGTGTTAGAATTTGTCTCAAAGGGGAGAAAGCACCAAGAGGAAAAGAAAGTAAGCAAGCAAAGAAAGGAAAGGGGAAGCAAGAAAGGGAAAGAAAAGCAAAGAAGGACAAGGAAAGCAAAGGAAGGCAAGGATCAAGCAGCTTCAGCGGGAATACTTGCAGGTAACAGATTGCATGTGTGATTTCCTAGCTGGTTTTGACATGCATGGTATGTGCATGTTGGTATTTGGTTCTTTTGTTGTCATTGACATGGATTTTTTCAGGTTTCAACAGTGGATTTCAGTCGAGCCTGGCCGTTTATGGATGGCAATGGTGTGATGGGATTGTTCTCAGTTTGAGCTTTGGATTGCCAGATGGTTTCAGAATCCAGGGTGAGGTGGTCTCAGGAAAATTCCCAAAGGCCTAGGAATCCCTTGACCGGTAATGGTGGGATACATGGTAAAGCTTGAGGGTGGAGACAGGAAAATTCCTCAAGGATGGTGAAGAAATTCTGAGGCATCCAAGCTCGGTTTGGTTTTGTGATCTTGACACCGGTTTAGGTATGGTTATGGTATGGAGAGGGTGGAGGTGGTTTAACCTTTGGATTCCCTTGGTTGTTTATGGATTGGTTTATCCCATGAGATCCCACATTCATGCTTGGAATATGGCACAGGGGTGATTGGCTGAAAGAAAGATCTGGTTCAGCCAATCTATGGTTGGGTGGAATGCGAAAGTCCCGAACCTGGTTGGTAATTGCCTATAGTTAATAAAATCTAAGTTTATCTTGCTTTTGGTAAGGAAATGTATTGGTTATCATGTGGCTTTAATGGTTGCTCTCTTATTTTTATCTATATGGTTATATGTTGGTTATAGGCATGGTTATAGGACAAATCTTCGTCATAGCTCTATTCATGTTTTTACTTGTAACTAAATAAATAATGAATGGAAGACATAATTGATGTTATGACAACTAATGTGAGAAGGTAGAGACCCTTCTTGTTAAACCTCAGTTAAGTTTTCAGTCCCTTATGTTCAGACTTGCATTCATGACCTATAGGTGGCATATCTACCAAGTGTTTGACAAAATGTCAGTCCCAGTTGGGGATGGTCAAGTCAAGTCATGGTTCCAGTTTTGGGTTGTAAGCATTTTTTTCATGTCTTTTATGAGTTTTGGAAGTTTCATGGATTTATGGGTAGAGGCTTAGCCCCAACCCTGGAAAGTAGCCTTAATTCTCGTAGTCATTGGCACAACACTAGCAAAAAAAGGCTACAATCGCATTGATGCAGGCTTATGGGAGCGACTGCGAACCCATAGTCGCATGGAGGCCTTGGCAAGGGAGCGACCAACGCTCTAGGTTAGGGAAATGGTGAGTTGTCTCAGGGGTTGGACACCTAGAGGTGTTGGGTTACTCCTGGAGGTCCTGTGGCACCTGAGAGAGGTCAATAAGGTCTTGTTGTGTTGACTCCATTTCCTTAAGGTCATCTAGGAGGTTGAGTCATGTCATAGTAACCCCTCATCTCATGTTTACCCCGAGTAAGCCAATGAAAGTGGGTAGATGTGAGAGGAGGCGATGTTAAAGGGTGGTATCAGAGTGGGTTGCGCTCTCTTTGGGTCATATCTGATACCACAAGGTGGTATCAAAGCATGGTTTCACTCTCTTTGGGTAAGTTTGATGTTGTCAAGGTTATGGTTGTCATGCATGGGATCAAGGTATACAGTTGGTATGATCATGCATGATATTGTTGTGATGTTATGTTATTACATGGATATGTTATGATTATACATGTACATGTTAATGTGGATTGATCTTGCATATGAGATAAGCCTCCCTTGAACATCACTGAAGTATGGATTTGGTTTTGGTATCTATTTAGTTTATCTGACATGGTATACTTGCAAGAAGAAGAGAATTCAAGATGACAAGCAAAATGGTAGACTACAATTCCCGTGACTCTCCCTACAGATTAGTTGGGCAGCAAGGAGAAGAGTATTCTCCTAGTATAGCAGATACATTGAGGAGCTTGAGGGAAAAAATCAGAAGTTGCAAAGCAGACAATGATAGGTTGGTTGAGGCTTAGGAAAGACTTGCAATGGATTAGGAAAAGCAAGTAGAGGTTAATGTAGCAATCCTTTAGAGCTTGTCAGAGTTGCAGAGACAGGGATAGCTGAGGATTAGTCAAGAACAGGACGAGAAAACTAATGGAGCCTATGGTAGGAGGTCTCAGTATGGATACAGGTTGGATAGAGGGGACACGGTTAGAGGTGGCAGGTCACTATATACACCTCACAAGAGGATTGGTATGTATGGGCATCATTATAGTTCCTCATCCAGGAGACATCATTACAGTCATCACCGTCATCATCCTTATAGGAGGAGGGAGTATTTTCCTGAGGAGTTCAAGAAGGTGAAGCCTCCTACATTTGATGGAGAGATGAAGAAGCTAGAAGATGCAAAGGCATGGTTGCTTGGAATAAAGAAATTCTTCAAATTACACATCTACTCAGAGAACATGAAAACCAAGATAGCCACTTTCAATCTTAAAGGGAGGGCAAATATCTAGAGGGAGGATGTAAAGAATGTCAAAGGTGTTTGGGAAGAAGACTTGATTTGGGACGAGTTCGAGAGGCTCTTCAAGAAGAAGTACTTATCGGATAGGTACTATGATGCTAGAGCTAAGGAGTTTTATGAGCTACAGATGGGTTCTATGACAGATGATGAGTATACTAGCAGATTCTTGGAGTTGTTGAGGTATGTGCCATATCTCAAGGAGGAGAAGGCTAAGATTCAGAGATTCATCAGTGGATTTCCAATAGCATATAGAGACCGGATTGAGTTTGATGAGCCTAGATCGTTAGAGGAAGCCATTCGTAAATTGAAGCATTGTTATGAGCAGTCAAAGCGAAAAGTTGAGCCTAAACGTGACTTGAAGGGAAATGAGAAAGTAAAAGGAAAATGGCCACCGAAGCGAGGAAGACCTCAAGATGCAGGTGAGAAAGAAAATGTTTCTCCTTACAAGAAGTTCAGTACAGTTGAGAAGGGACATGTGTCGCAGCCTGGAGAGCAACAAACTAGAGGTGATAGTAGAGCACCATTGCAGTGTTGGATATGTGGCAAAGATCATCATAAGAAGGATTGTCCATTATACCAGGGAGGTAGGCCTCAGATCTATAGTGCTCAGGAGGCGCAAACAGTTGGGGATGTTGGTCATAGTATTCCTCATATTTATGTGGCTATGGACAACAGGTAGGCAGATCACCAAGCATCTATCATTGAGATGGACAGTAAGATTTGTGATCAAGTTATTTCTATTTTTATTGATCATGGATCTAATTATAGTTATGTTAATCCTAACCTAGTGGATAAGTGTGGCTTGAGAAAAGAAGTGCATGCAAAGTCTTGGTTGGTGCAGTTGGCTACATGTATGAAGAAGAGAGTTCATCATTGGGTAAGAGCTTGTGCATTTGAGTTGAATGGTATGCCTACAAAAACACATTTGAATGTACTACCATTGGGATCGTATAGTATGCTTTTGGGTATGGATTGGTTGTATCTTCACAGGACCAAAGTAGATTGCTATGACAAGGCTATTGAGTGCTTAAATGATAATGGAGAGAAAAGAATCTTGCATGGGAAGAATAATCCTACATCAATGAAGATGGTCACAACTATGTAGGCTAAACGCAGTTGCAGAAAAGGGTGTGAGATGTTTGCAGTTCATATTTCCGGTGACAAGGGTAAGGATGTTGATGATGCATAAATATTCAAGAGGTACCCTGTATTGGAGTAGTTTCAAGATTTGTTTCCAGCAAAGATTCCAGAGTTGCCTCTATGCATGGAAGTAGACTTTTCTATTGAGTTGGTACCAGGGGCAGCACCAACATCAAAGGCACCTTATAGGATGAGCACTCCAGAATTAGTAGAGTTAAAGTTGCAGTTGAAGGAAATGCTTGACAAGGGATACATTAGACCAAGTGTATCACCTTGGGGTGCACCAATATTGTTCGTGAAGAAGAAGGATGGTACTCTTAGATTGTGCATTGATTACAGACAATTGAATAAGGTGACAATCAAGAACAAGTATCCATTGCCGAGGATTGACGACTTGTTTGATCAGTTGAAGGGAGCAACAATGTTCTCAAAGATAGATTTGCGATCAGGATACCATCAGGTACGCATCAAAGAAGAGGATATCTACAAGACTGCCTTTAGGACCAAGTATGGCCATTATGAGTTTGTTGTAGTTCCATTTGGTTTGAATAATGCTCCAACTACTTTGATGTGTTTGATGAATAGTGTGGTGCGTCCTTATCTAGATAAGTTTTCTATTGTCATTGATGACACATTGCTATATTCTAAGAATGAGGAAGAGCATGTCGAGCATTTAGTAGCATTATTGAGATTGCTAAGAAAGCATCAGTTGTATGCTAATCTTAGCAAGCTCAATTTATTTCAAACATGAGTACACAACTTGGGACATGTTGTTTCCAAGAATGGCATAGCAGTATATCCAAAGAAGATAAAGGTTATCATGGAGTGGGCAGCGCCTAGAAATGTGGAGGAATTCAGATCATTCATGGGCTTAGAAGGTTACTACAAGAGGTTCATCAGGGACTTCTCATGCATTGCATATCCTATTACATCATTACAGAGGAAAGGTAAGAATTTTGAATGGACAGAGGAGTGTACATCTAGTTTTTTGAAGTTGAAGCAATTATTGACAAATCTTCTAGTGCTAAAGATTACAGATATGGATAAAGAGTATGTAGTATGTATAGATGCTTGTAAGAGAGGGCTTGGTGGAGTCCTTATGCAGGAGGGACAATTGATATGATATGAGTCCAGGAAACTGAAAGAGCACTAACAGAACTATGTGACTCGTGATCTTGAGTTAGGGGCTATTATTCATGCCTTGAAGATGTGGAGACATTATCTTCTTGGTAGGGGGTTTGTGTTGATGAGCGATCACAGTGGGTTGAGATATTTATTTGACCAACCAAATTTGAATGTCAGGAAAGCTAGATGGTTGGCTACTCTTAGTGAGTTTCACTTCGATATCAGATACATCAACGGTAAGGAGAACAAGGTTGCAGATGCTCTCATCAGGAAAGTGCAGTCGAACCATGTCGCAACAACGAGATCATATTGGACAAATTTACAAGATCGTATCTTACAAGCAGGACAACAAGATGATAAGTACTTGGATCTTATGCTCAAGTTACAACAAGGTATAAGTGATAAGGATGTGGATTATCATCTTACAACAGAGGGCTTGGTGAGATTTAGGGACAAGATCTATGTGTCAGACGACCATGAAATCAAGAAGCTTATCTTGAGGGAGTTTCATGTAAAATAATATTCAGGTCACCCAGGATATCAGAAGACATTGACAATAGTTAAGAAGTTCTACTACTAGCTTAATCTAAAGAAGGAAGTGGCAGAATCGTGGCAAGATGTTTGGACTGTTAGCAAGTCAAAGCAGATTCTAAGCATCCAGGTCGGTTGCTTCAGCCTATCTCAATTCCAGAGTGGAAATGGGAGGTCATTTCCATGGATTTCATTACCGGTCTTTCGAGGACATCGAGGCCACATTATTCTATCATGGTTGTAGTAGACAGGTTGAGCAAGGTAGCTCACTTCATTTTAGTTAAGACTAGTTATTCAGCTAGTGAGGTAACACAGGTCTTCATCAGGGAGATCGTGTCGGACAGGGATGCCAAGTTCACTTCCAAGTTCTTGAAGGAGTTGTTTGCAGGATTGGGGACAGAGTTGGCCTTCAGCACAACTTATCATCTACAGATAAAGAGGGTCAACAGGATATTGGAGGACATATTGAGGATGTATGTCAGGCATCAGCAGAGGAGATGGGAGGAGTACCTTTCATGTTTGAGTTTCATACAACAACATTTATTAGGAGTCATTGAGGATGAGTTTGTTTGAGGAATTATATGGGCGAAGTTGTAACACTCCCATCAACTAGAGTGATCCAGTGAACAAGGTACTTATTGGACCGGACATGTTGGAAGACATGGAACAGGAAATGCAGGTTATAAAGAAGGATCTAAATGCAGCTCAGGACAGGAAAAAAAGTTATGCAGACTAGCATAGGGCATTTAAGGAGTTTCGGGTTGGGGATCATGTGTATTTGTGCATCAAGCCCAAGAAGAGCTCCTTGAGGATAAGATGATTGCCAAGTTGGCACCACGGTATTGTGGACCTTTTGAGATCCATGAGAGGATTAGACCAGTGTCCTACAGAGTTTCACTGCAGTGGAAGCACTTTGGGCCCAATGAAGCTACATGGGACATGGATGATCAAACGCAAGCTATGTATCCTTCATTGTTCATCGGTGAAGGAAAATTAGTCTTGGTATTTGTACATATTTATGTATGGTTTCTATTGTAAATACCGCAATGAGATAAGTTATAAAGCTCCAATAAGTGGTATGGTTGTCATGTTGTCATATTTTACATTATGTTTTGCTTTTGAGCAGGATGTTATTGTAAATACTACAATGAGCTGGGTTATAAAGCTCCATAGGAATATATTTTTGATCTTCAATGTTTTTGCTGGGTCTAGGTGTGGTTTAACACCGAGGTCAGTGTTCCCCTAAGGGGGAGGAGTCTATAACAACCCGGGTTAAAATTTCATGTAATAAAAGTTAATAAAGGTAAAATAAGACCACGGGCAAGGGACACTTATTCCAAGCTGAATGTTGGGCAAAATATCTTAGTGGGCATCACTTGTTGTGTTTTATGGCTAAGGCGAAATTGGCAAAGGCAATGGCTGAGGCTTTGGAAAGGAAAAAATGTATTTTTGCCACATTATTTATTAAAATAATGGAAATTAGGAGAAAAGGAAGGTGAAAGGTCACAAGTTTCATGTGAGGAGGAAAATGAAGGAAAATAATGGAGAATTGAAGAAGATAGAGGCATCAATAATAGAAAGACCTTGGAGCATTAGTTGGTAGCTTTTGTCATCCTTTTGTCAGTTTAGTGTTAGAATTTGTCTCAAAGAGGAGAAATCACAAAGAGGAAAAGAAAGTAAGCAAGCAAGGAAAGGAAAGGGAAAGCAAGGAAGGTAAAGGAAAGCAATGAAGGACGAGGAAAGCAAAGGAAGGAAAAGATCAAACAGCTACAACGGGAATACTTGTAGGTAACAAATTGCGTGTTTGATTTCCCAGCAAGTTTTGACATGCATGGTATGTGCATGTTGGTATTTGGTTATTGTTGGGTGTGGAGCCTGATTATCTTTTGTATTCAAAGGTTTCAACTGGATGTATACCCTAGGAAGATTGTACACCCCTTCATGCAGGGGGGACTTGTCCCCCCCGCGGGGGTTCGGGGGCAGAGCCCCCGAAGCTAAAAATAAATGTAAAATTACCTTGTAAAAGTCTAGTAATTTCTAGTCAATCTGGGCCATTCATTAGGCAGATGATCTAACGGTAGAAGTTATATTTAGTTTAGGGTTTTTTTCCCTAGAAGGCAACCCCTCACTATATATGAGAGAATTGTATTGCATCTATGTATATCTGTATTCTGAGTGAGGAAGAGAGAGGAGATTGAGAGCGAAGAGGGTGTTACAACATATCTGTTGTAGGTTGTATCTCTTAAGTTTGTTGGATAATATTATAAAAAGACTGGTTGTTTCTCCGTGGATGTAGCCCAAACTGGGTGAACCACGTATATCTGTGTCTCTCTTGTTTTATGTGTTTTCTATGTTTATATTTCTGCAATATTTTATGTGTTCCATTGCTCTGTAATATATATAATTTTCTAACAACTGGTATCAGAGTCGAAGGTCTATTTGGCTGATAAACTCGCAGGAGAGAAGGGTTCTTGGTTCGAGTGGGAGCAATGGCGGAAGATGGTAGGTTTAGGGTCGAAAAATTCAACGGCCAAAACTACCAGCTGTGGAAGATGCAAATGGAAGATTATCTGTATGAGAGAGATCTATACCTACCATTGAGTGGAAAGATAAAGAAGCCGACGAGTATGACAAACACAGAATGGGATATTCTCGACAAAAAGGCACTTGGAACAATACAGATGTGCCTAGCGACATCGGTAGCATTTAATATTTCAAAGGAAACAAGAACACAAGGTTTAATGTCGGCATTGGCCAAACTATATGAAAAACCCTCGGCCTCAAATAAGGTATTTCTTATGAAGCGTTTATTTAATATGAAGATGTGAGAAGGTGGATCTGTTGCAGACCATTTAAATGATTTTAATACAGTTACAAGTCAGTTAAGTTCTGTAGGGGTAAATTTTGATGATGAAGTTAGGGTTCTGTTATTTCTGTGCTCATTGCCAGAAAGTTGGAATGGTTTAGTTATGGCCATTAGTAACTTTGTCTCTGGATCTAGTACTTTAAAGTTTGATTATGTTGTCGGTGCAATCCCTAGCGAGGAAATGCGATGGAAAAGCTCCGGTGAGACATCAGGTAATGGTTTGAGTGCAGAGTCTAGGGGAAGAAAAATGGAAAGAGGAAAGAGCTCAGGATATCGCAGTAAATCAAGGAAAGGCATATCCAAGTCCAGATTGGGGATAGTGTGCTAGAAATGCGGAAAGAAAGGACACCTAAAGAAAGACTGTAGATCTCGGAAGGGAAAAGAAGGAGATGCACAACAAGAAAACAATCATGAAGAAAATGTGACAGGTGAGGTGTTACAAGATGCTTTGATTCTTTCTTTCGAAAATATTATTGATTCCTGGGTGGTAGATTTAGGGGCTTCATTCCATGCCACACCTGATAAGAAATATTTTCATGACTATGTTCAAGGAGATTTTGAACAAGTCCGTTTGGGTGATGATAAACCCTGTAAAATTGTTGGAATGGGTAAGGTTCTTGTAAAACAACAGAACGTAAACCAATGGCTACTAAAGGAGGTAAGGCATGTTCCAGATCTGGAGAAAAAACTAATCTCAACAGGGTAGTTAGGTGGTGAAGGTTTTGTGACAACTTTCACGGATAAAGCTTGGAAGGTCACCAAAGGAGCCCTGGTAATAGCAAAAGGCGAAAAGGTTGGTACATTGTATTTATGCAATGGTATTTCTAACTCTGTTATTGCTTTAATTTCCAAAGGAGAAGATGCAACATTATGGCATCATAGGCTCGGACACATGAGTGAGAAGGGGATGAAGATTCTTCACTCAAGGAATTTGTTGTTGGGTTTGAAGAATGTTGATTTGGACTTTTGTGAGAATTGTGTTTATGGAAAACAGAAGAGAGTCAGATTCCTTAGAGTTTGGAAAGAAAAGAAGATCGAAAAATTAGAGCTTGTGCATATAGATGTATGGGGACCTACTCAGGTATCATCTCTTGGTGGCTATCATTATTATGTAACTTTTATTGATGATGCAACCAAAAAAACCTAGATTTATTGTATTCGAAATAAATCTGATGTATTTGATACTTTCAAGAAATGGAAAGCTTTGGTTGAAAATGAGACAAGAAAAAGGTTGAAGTGTCTCAGATCAGACAATGGAGGTGAATATTGCAGCGAAGAGTTTGATAGATACTGTTCAGAGAATGGAATTCGTAGAGAGAAGACAGTTCCAGGAACACCATAAGAAAATGGTGTGTCAGAAAGGATGAATAGGACAATCATGGAGCGTGCAAGGTGCATGAGATTGCATGTAGGATTGCCTTTACAATTTTGGGCAGATGTTGTAGATACTGTTGTTTATCTAATAACAGAGGGCCTTCAAGTTCCTTGCATGGTGGTATTCCAGAGGAGGCATGGACAGGTAAAAAGGCAAACTACTCCTTTTTGAAGACTTTTGGTTGTGAAGCCTTTGTCCACATTAACAAAGAAAATAGAACAAAGCTTGAGGCAAAATCAAAGAAATGTACCTTTATTGGATATGGTGTTAATGATTTTGGTTATCGCTTATATGATTATGAAAATCACAAAATCATTAGGAACAAAAATGTAATATTCAATGAAAAGGTCTTGTATAAGAATCAGTTGCAAGAAAAGAAACAGGAAAAAGAAAACAGAGAATACACAGTGTCTGACGATATCATAGGAAAAGTGATGGTGCCTGAAAATCATAATGATCAACAGCCAGAACAACAACCACAATAGCAACAAGCACTTCAAACACCTGAAAGTGGTGTTAGAAGATCTACCAGGATAAGTAGACCCCCTGAACGATACTCTCCTTCATTATATTATGTATTGTTGACTGATTCTGGTGAACCAGAATGTTATGAAGAAGCAGTGCAGGTAGAAACTAGGAAGAAGTGGGAGCAAGCCATGAAAGAAGAGATGGACTCATTAGCACATAACCAGACTTGGGACTTAGTCAGGTCGCCTGCAGGTAAAACAACGTTTCATAATAAATGGGTTTACAGGCTGAAGGAAGAAAATGAGGAAAACAAAGGTACAAAGATAGACTTGTGGTGAAGGGGTTTGCACAGAAGAAAGGTATTGATTTTGATGAAATATTTTCTCCTGTTGTTAAAATGACTTCAATCAGAACTATTTTAAGTCTAGTAGCAGCTGAAGATTTGCATCTTGAGCAGTTAGATTTAAAGACAACCTTTCTCCATGGGGATTTGGAGGAAGAGACATATATGCAGCAGCCACAAGGATATGAGGTAAAAGGGAAGGAGAAACTAGTGTGAAGGTTGAAGAAGAGCTTGTATGGCTTAAAACAGGCTCCAAGGCAGTGGTATCTAAAATTTGACAGGTTTATGTTTGAACAAGGTTATACTAGATGTCACTCTGATCATTGTGTTTATCTCAAAAGGCAAAATGATGGCAGTTATAGTATATTGTTATTGTATGTAGATGACATGCTTGTTGTAAGTTCTAACATGCAGGAAATAAATGTGCTCAAAAGAAAATTGGCAAACTCATTTGCAATGAAGGATTTGGGTGCTGCAAAACAAATCCTTGGTATGAGAATAACTAGAGACAGGAAGAATCGCAAATGAACATTGTCTCAAAGTGAGTACATAGAAAAGGTGTTGAAAAGGTTTACTATGCAAATGCAAAACCAGTTAGTATACCTTTGGCTATCCATTTCAAATTAAGTAAGGAGGCGTGTCCCAATACTCAGGAAGAAATAGCTCATATGTCTAAAGTTCCATATGCATCAGTAGTTGGAAGCTCAATGTATGCAATGGTCTGCACAAGGCCTGATATTGCACATGCAGTGGGAGTTGTAAGCAGGTACATGAACAATCCAGGAAAAGAAAATTGGATGGCGGTGAAGTGGATTCTTTTGAGAGGTACCACAAATCAAGCATTATGCTTTGGTGGTTCAAACATTACTCTACAGGGATATGTTGATGCAGATATGGCAGGTGACAGAGATAACAAGAGGAGCACTACATGATATGTATTTATTGTAGGTGGAACAACTGTCAGTTGGGTTTCAAAAATCCAAAGTGTTGTTGCACTTTCAACAACGAAAGCAGAGTATGTTGTTGCTACAGAGGCTAGTAAAGAAATGATTTGGTTACAAAGGTTTCTGGATGAATTGGGTAAGAAGCAGGAGTTGGGCAGGTTATACAGTGACAGCGAGAGTGCCATACATATTGCAAAGAACTCTGCATTTCATTCCAAGACTAAACATATACAGCTCAAGTACCATTTCATACAGTCAACATTGGAAGATGGACAATTGAAGCTGGAAAAGATACACACTAGCCAGAATCCTGTAGATATGCTAACAAAAGTTGTAACCAAGAAGAAACTGAGAATCTGATCAGTTTCAATTTGTCTTCAAGTATGATGAAGAAGATGAGAAACAACCAGGTCCAAAGTGGAGTCATTGTCTAGCAAATGAAGCAGCGGTGGAGTTGCTATAATCAGTCTCCAAGTGGGAGATTGTTGGGTGTGGAGCCTAATTATCTTCTGTATTCAAAGGTTTCAGCTGGATGTATACCCCAGGAAGACTGTACACCCCTCCACGCGGGGGGGACTTGTCCCCCCCACGGGGGTCCGGGGGCAGCACCCCTGAAACTAAAAATAGATGTAAAATTACCTTGTAAAAGTCTAGTAATTTCTAGTCAATCTGGGTCGTTCATTAGGCGGATGATCTGACGGTAGAAGTTATGTTTAGTTTAGGGTTTTTTTTCCCTAGAAGGCAACCCCTCACTATATATGAGGGAATTGTATTGTATTTATGTATATCTGTATTCTGAGCGAGGAAGAGAGAGGAGATTGAGAGCGAAGAGGGTGTTACAACGGTTCTGCTGTAGGTTGTATCTCTTCAGTTTGCTAGATAATATAATTAAAGAAGGACTGGCTGTTTCTCCGTGGATGTAGCCCAAACTGGGTGAACCACATATATCTGTGTCTCTCTTGTTTTATGCGTTTTCTGTGTTTATATTTCTGCAATATTTTATGTGTTCCATTGCTCTGTAAGATATATAATTTTCTAACAGTTATTTTGTTGTCATTGGCATGGATTTTGTCGGGTATCCATAGTGGATTTTAGCCTAGCCTTGTCATTTCTAGATAGTCATGGTGTGATGTGATTGTTCTCGGTTTGAGCTTTGGATTGTCAGATGGTTTTAGAATCTGAGGTGAGTTGTTCACAGGAAAATTCCCAAAGGCCTAAGAATCCCTTGACCAATAATGGTGGGATACATGGTAAAGCCTAAGGGCGGGGACATGAAAAATCCTCAAGGATGGTGAAGAAATCCTGAGGCATCCAAGCTCGGTTTGGTTTTGTGATCTTGACACAGGTTTAGGTGTGGTCAAGGTATGGAGAGGGTGGAGGTGGTTTAATCTTTGAATTCCCTTGGTTGTTTATGGATTGGTTTATCCCATGAGATCCCACATCCATTCTTGGAATATGACATGGGGGTGATTGGCTAAAAGAAAGATTTGGTTCAACCAATCTATGGTCGAGTGGAACGTAGAATTCCTGATCCCGGTTGGTAATTTCCTATGTTTAATAAAAGCTAAGTTTCTCTTGCTTTTGGTAAGGAAATGTACTGGTTATTATGTGGCTTTAATGGTTGTTCTCTTATTGTTATCTATCTGGTTATATGTTGGTTATAGGACAAATCTTTGTCATGGCTCTATTCATGTTTTTACTTGTAACTGAATAAATAATGAATGCAAGACCTAATTGATGTTATGACAACTAATGTGAGAAGGTAGAGACCCTTCTTGTTAAACCTCAGTTAAGTTTTCAGTCCCTTATGTTCAGACTTGCATTCATGACCTGTAGGTGGCATATCTACCAAGTGTTTGACAAAATGTCAGTCCCAGTTGGGGATGGTCAGGTCAAGTCCTGGTTCCAATTTGGTTTGTAAGCATTGTCTTCATGTCTTTTATGAGTTCTGGAAGTTTCATGGATTTATGGGTAGAGGCTTAGCCCCAACCTTGGAAAGTAGCCTTAATTCTCGCAGTCATTGGCACAACACTGGCAGAAAAAGGATACAGTCGCATTGATGCAGGCCTATGGGAGTGACTAGGAACCCATAGTCACATGGAGGCCTTGGCAAGGGAGTGACTGGGGCTCTAGGTCAGGGAAAAGGTGAGTTGTCTCAGGGGTTGGACACCTGGAGGGGTTGGGTTACTCTTGGAGGTCCTGTGGCACCCAAGGGAAGTCAGTAAGGTCTTGTTGTGTCAACTCCATTTCCTTAAGGCCATCTAGGAGGTTGAGTCATGTCATAGTAACCCCTCATCTCATGTTTATTCCACGCAAGCCGATGAAAGTAGGTAGATTTGAGAGGAGGCAACGTTATAATAATGCATTAATTGGATCTAAAAGCCCTTGTTTACAATAGTAAACAAAATCACAAACCAACCCTTGTCTTATTCAATTATAATGTTAAATTTCTTAACATAATCATCCTTAACTCATGTTAAAAAAAAAAGACATGTACAATTGGAAATTACAAACCATGAAGATTGTAGATGGTTGAAAATTAAATGTATAATTTACAAAAGTATTGTATAGTTGAAACCTTCATTAATGTCAATAAGATGAAGTCCATATACATTGCATAGCTTTATCACAAGGTTAGTACAATCTCTAGCTCTCCAAAATCTTAGCGAGGAAAACAAAGAAAATTATAGCTCATGCCAAGGAGATATAATAGGCATGCGACAGACAAGGATGTCCTCCAAGGCAATATGTCTCCTCTTCCTCCTCTTCACTTCCCTAACTACAACTTATTTCATCTCAAAATCTCTAAGGGATGAAATCTAATCCTAGACTTCAAAATGCGCCATGAAGATCATGAAACCTTATCAATTTCGCACTAGAACAGAGAGAGAGAGAGAGAGAGAGAGAGAGAGAGAGAGAGAGAGAGAGAGAGAGAGAGAGAATGTAAATGATGACATAAGAAAGAAGATAACTATTGCACTCTTATTAACATCTCTACGCAAGAGTGAATAACAACGACTAAGTTGTAAATTGCTCATCTCTAACATATTCTTCACAACCTTCATGTAGTAACCAATAAGTCTTAAGAAACCATGTAATATTTTTAGAATCTTGGGGCATGAATAACATTTCATAGCCTCAATTTCCTTGGAATCCATTCACACACCTATCCTGCTAATTATGTGACCCAAGTACCCCACTTCCAAAAACACATTTGGAACATCTGAGAAACAAATTGTTATACCAGAGTACTTGTAGAGTTTTATTAGCATGCTCCGCGTACAATCAAAAAATCCAAGAAGGAAATGAACCCCACCTCACCCCACTCTTCTCTTAAAGAGGCAAACCCGCAACCATCTATTAAGAAAGCACACCTTTCATACATTCATGGTGTGACTAATATAATAGCCAAAGTTCTAAAAAAAGGAATATTTATTTTGCATTCAAACAATATAAAACAATAAAACAAAATATGAAATCGGTTAAGTACAACATTGACCAACAACATCTGAAAGGAGTTTATAAAATCAATTTCTCTTATGGTGAGAGCTACATTGGCGGGACTGTGAGATCATTTAAAATAAGAATAAAGGAACATAAAGTTGACATTAGGAATTAACATACTCACACCTCTATTCTTGCGGAACATTCCCTCCATTCTAAACATCATATCTACTTAGAAGGCTCGAAAATCATCTCAAAAGAAGATCGCTACTTCAAAATAAAATTTACAGAAGCTTTGGAGATATTAAAGCATCCAAACAACCTCAATCGAGACAACAAAATTGAGGTAAGTAGAAATTGACTCTCTCTCATCTCTAGTGTATAGTTCTATCCCTAATTTTTTAATTTTAGTAACATATAGTAATATAGCATTGCATTATATTAAGTCATCATATTAATATTTTGATATATTAATATTGATTTTTACACTTTTATCTATTGACACTTCCCACATTAATGCATTACATTAATACACATACATGAAAACTTTGATACTAATCTTTCACATCATTAATGAAATTTAGTAGTTAATATTAATTCATTAAATTACTATAGTATATAACCTATTAGTGTATTATTGTTATATTATATATAACCTAATAGTGTATAATATTAATACTTAAAATCTTGCTTATTAATATATCTTAATTTATATAATAATATAAGTATATATTATATCAATATTAATATAGGTATAATTCCTTCACAATAATATTTATATATTAATACCTATTATTAATATATGAATAGTTTATTATATATTATATATTAACTTTCTAGTGTACTAATTATTAATCTCATCTATCTTTTTTTGGATTTTAAGGTTTTTTATGTTTTATATATTTTTTGTTTCTATAGTGAGGGTTCCCATTTGTCGGCTCTCATCCTCCTCCTCTTTTCTCTTATTTATACATATTCTTGTCTCCTCCTTCTCTCAACCATTAAGTCTTGATGACGGGTCATGTTTTGGACTTGAAACGTCCACTTCAAATAATGACTGTGGATGAAATTCCGAACTTAAATTCTTCAACTTCATGGATTGTTTGGGTGCCTATCAACATGGTATCATCAACAAATTGTTAATGAGAAAGTGGAAGAGTGTCCCCAGAAAAGGCGAAGGCCTTTGATTGTTCCACTAGGGAATGCCTCCTTGATGGCTTATACTAACCCCTCTGCTACCAGGATAAAAGGAATGTGGGAGAGGAAGGATTAAAAGTAACAAAGGGAGAGCCATTTACAAGGATGGAAAAGAAGGTTGAATATTTTAAAGAGTAAATCCAATTCAACCAAGGTTCTGATAATACAAAGGAAAGCAAAATTTGACAAATAAAGGACCAACTATGTTTATCATAAGCTCTAGACAAATCAAGTTTGATAAGCATACCTACTTTTTTGGTTTTCTTTAAGAAATGGGCAACTTCATGGGCAACAAAAATTCCATCGAGCATATGTCGGCCTTAAAATACCCTAATTGCTTTGCAAAGATTAAAGAGGGGATAACTGGCTTGAGGCAATTGGAAATTACCTTGGTGATAATCTTGTAGATGAAATTAAATAAATCAATGGGGTGAAAGCTCCTTGGATCTTCAACCTTTTATATTTTAGGGGTGAGCATTAACAAAGTGGAATTAAGGGATGGTAGTACCATAGTTAATCTTCTTAATTCTTCTACTAATTATAGGATTTCCTCCCCAAGTAAGGGAAACAAGCTTGAAATAAATGGTTGTGAAGTCGCCACCACCAAGGGCTTTGTTTTTAGGCATATCTTTAAAATCCCAATCCACTCCTGCTAAGGTGATTTCCCTCGTCAACAATTCATTTATCTTTGTCTCATCAAAGGAGCATATGTGTCTTGCGATCTTCCATATCACCTCTATTCTATTTGGGTGAGGATATGAGAGAAGGGAGCAATAATAGTTAATTAGATATGCCTTGATGTCTTGGGGATCTGAGAGTTTTCTAGGTTATGAATCCTTTATGTAGGAGAAACAATTATGATGCTATAATGCACCATTGGTTTATAGAAAAACATTGTATTTCTTTTCTCGCATGAAGCCATCTCACCTTGGATTTTTGTCTTCGTAGGATTTCCTCTCAACTTTTGTGCCCTTCCAAATATGTTAGCAGTTTTGCTTCTTCTCTTACCCATTCCTCTGATTTCGCAGCTAGAATGGTCTTTTATTAAAGTTGCTTCATGTGGTCTTCCATCTCCTTCTTCGCTTGGAAGATTATGCCAAATTCCTCTCCATTCCATTTATTGAGCTTGGATTTCACATACTTTGATTTTTGTGATAATAAATATATGGTTGAGCCTTTTATAAAATTTACTTCATTCCACCAGTCATGGGCTCTTTCTAGGAAGGACTTTGAACCTAAATGGCTTCTTTTTTGGGCTAGCTTTGATATTAGATCTAAATAAATTGGTCAGTGGTTTAAACCCCAACATAGCAAGATGGAAGATTTGAGATAAATGTCCTTTTCTATAACTAAATCATAGACCAAGAAGTGGTTTATCCACGATGCAAATTTGATATATGTCCACTCTTCAATTGTTGCAAATATTCCATTGATTGAGTCCAAATCAGTTAGTTATAGTTGCCTCAGCGTGTCTTTTAAGTTGTTTAATTTAGTGTCTAATCATCACATCTCCCCTTACTTTTCCTCTAGGGACTTGATTAAGTTAAAATCCATTTTCAAAAATCCATGGGACATTTTCAACGAGGGGTGTGGGATTGCATAATATTTTGAGTAAGTTAAGTTTGTCGCTAACAATGTGTGGTCTATAGACATTAGATAAAAAATTCCATTTCTGTCGATCCAATGGGCTATAATTTTGCTGATAGAATCAAAGGAGAGGCAAATAGATATAATATGATTACCTCCCACAAGCTCCATAAAGTAATTAAACCTCGTGCTTTGGTAATAACAACAATTGTCACGAATTGATAGCCCACCCAACAACGAGAGGTTCTTATTGCTATTTTTTCACTGGTGTATTTTGATTCTTGTATCACTATTGTAGTTAGTTGTTCCATGTAGGTTATGTTTCGAAAAATCCTTTGCTTCCTTTTACATTTAAGCCCTTTGATATTCTAGGAAATGATGTTACTTGATGGTCAGGAGGATCAAATGGGAATGGTTCTGTCATGACAATATTTCTTCTAGAGTTAACCAACATTTTCCCCAACTCTTGCAAAATTTGTTTTTTTCTTCTTCTTCTTCTTCCTCTTCTTTTCTTATCATCTTTAGAGACCTTAGGGGGATCTTTAAAATGCCATGTATGAATTATCAAATCCAAGTTGGTGGAACTTGTACATGAAGAATCTTGAGATTGTTGGGTCTTAATCTTAAGAAGGGGTTGGTGAAGTAATTGCACTTGATGCTTTGGGATTGACAAAGGGTATTTTCCTTGCCATGCCATTGCCATCACTGGGAGATCCAATGCATCCAAATCCATATCTTCAGTTATTTCTTATGTGCTTTTATTTGATTTCATTATCATTATCTCTTAGTTGGGTAGGGGGTTCACCATTTTTTTCACCTACATATTCTTCATTTCCTTGGGATGGATGCATCTAGGGTTGCTTCTCCGTATTTGCCTAGTCATCAATTATACCAACATTGATTGAATCCCAGGGTTGGGAGCATTTGTTAGAATAAAGTATTGCAAAGTTGTTATGGGTTTTGAAATAGTTTTTGGAGGCCAAAGAGTGCCATGATCTAGTATTTCTATGCCTAGAGGGGGTTTTTTTTATATCCATCCAAATATTTCTAAAAGACAAGGTTTAGGGGTGGCTCAATAAGTTTGGGAGGAAAGTATCTCAATAGATGGTCATACTTGTGGCATTTCCTACATTTGAAGGAAATATGCTTATAATGCAATGATTGATTCCGCATCGTGTCATGAGAGGACATATTTATGGAGGGCAAAAGGAGATGGGAGATGGTCATGTATATGTAGATCCTTGCATAGGAGTTATATCTTCCTCTCTTAATGGCTTTAGGGTTTTTTACAATGTCTTAACGCGTTGATGATATCTTCAAGGATTTCCTCCTCCTAGAATTATTTTAGGAGGGAGAAGAGCTGAACCTAAATCGTGGTAGCCAAAAAATATTCCTCTCATAAGCTAAAGATTTTAGTCCACAACCTAAGATATAACAATTCCTAGTTGAAGAAATAGGGTCCATTGTTGAAAACCCTAGTTTGATCTTCTAAATTAGCAAAGATAACAATGAAAATTCCTTTTTGCTGCTGATTCAAGATCATTTTACCCCTAGGGCTTCCATTTCTTATGGATCCACCATACTAAAGCTTGTTTCTTCATGTCGAATCCCCATGAAATTTCCATTGAGGGCATGGTCTTGCATGAACTAAATGTATTCAACTGAACCTTACCTCATATTTTGGATCTTTGGCTGCTTTTGGTAGGTAGTGGATTGAGCCACAACATTGTTAGGGTGATCCTGCTAATGGATTCATAGAGCGAGAGGATTCCTTTCTTGGTTTTGGTCTATTTACAAGTTGCGATGAATGGGAAGAAAGGATTTCACCACACTGATCGCTTGTCACCAATGACAATGTTGTGGTAGGAGGGATCTGAGATATACCCTCCCAACACACACTTGAGTCATGAGCTCCTGACTGCTTAAGAAACCCTAGAATGTGAGATCTCATCTCACTTAAGCTTTAATGGACTTATCAACGAGGAAAAATGCACCGCCAATAGTTCGGGGGTCTCCCCGGTGTGAAGTCCCAATCATACCTCACACGGTTTGGGATAGGAGCCCCATCTGATATATGGGCCCGACTGCCACCTTGTGTGTGTTTCTCATGGTTATCAAATGAAGAGAGGTTAGTGTGAAAACAAGAGTGAAATTCCTAGATAATGAGGATGAAATCAATCTTCCAATGAAAAAAATGCAGAATAATATACAAGAACACAACAACAAATTAATAAGAATAGTATACCTCAAGAAGAATGAGTTAGTTAATGCCATCTTAAGACACACAAAACAGATAATGTTAGAGGCTAGCTGCAAATCAATTCACAATAATTCCTAGCAATTGCATGGAATAAGATATCAGAGATTCGAAAGCAAGCATATCACACACAGGCCACAAATTACTTAATAAACATATACCCAATATATAAGCACACATGCACACATGCATGTAGTAGTGATTAGCCATTACAACTAGCAAATAAATGCATGGGAATCAATGCAAAGATGGGAAAACTTCTAATTAAATTGTTGATAAATTCAAGTACATATCATCTCTCGCACAGAAACCCTAGCTATGCTACAGGATTCAAATGGAAAAATACCCATTCCTTGGAGGCATGAGGATATGTTTATACAAATGGGGAGGTGATTCTTCACCTGCCCCGCGACTCTTTGACTTCCTCATGACTTTTCTATCCCTAATGACTTTTCCAGCTCATAATGACTTTTACAATTTGACAATTTTATGACAATATAATATTCAGAATATAACAAAAGGAAAATCCACAAGGTTTTGTGAGGCGGTTTGTAGGAAGATATTATACTTTCAAGAGAGATATGTTGATTTCTTCGTCCACCCTAGGATAACCTTGGTGTTGATTTGACTATCCAATGGTTGTCACTAATTGAGATCATGCATCCATGCTACATTCAGATTTATATAATCAACAATCATCCCATAGTTTCAATCTTCCAAGCACACAACCAATAATTAGATGAAAACATTCCAAAATAAGAAAAAGTTGTAATATTTATCCCTCCCTCTATCATGAATAAGATTATTGTTTGTATGGTTGTTGTTGTTGTAAACTGTACAAGCTTGTATGGGTTGTTTAAACGACAAATTCATTGTTGACTTGTTGTAATAGCTTCCCCTTCGCTTGTTGTTGCACTCATTGCTTTGAAAATAATTACCTTTCAACTAGCGACAAGGAAACAATTAGATGCATTGTTCATGGCATCATTGATAACCTTGTTTGAAAGACTAAGTGTTGGATCTACTTCATAATTATTTATAAATAGGTAGTAGCTTTTATATCAACTTGAACATCCTTGCAATTTGCCTACAACCCCAAATCCTTCTTAGCACTTCGAACAAAAAGTTATGGCTCTCCAAAACTTAGTTGTGTCCTTGAACGAGCCACCCATGCCTTTGGCTACGAAGGTTGTAACTTTGTGGCACTTGTACGCAAGCTTCCCATGATTCACCGATCTCAAGCAAGACTTTTTCCCTTTGCTCATATAATACATCCCTTTCAGGAGTCAATAGAAGTGTTGCTTCCCATCCAAGTGTTGTCACATATTCTTCTCCCCTTCTTATGAATTACTTTATTTTTCTTCCTCAAATTACGAGTCACTCTATCAATAATTTGCATCAAATCGTGACATATTGATCTCAATTTTATCATTCTTGATAGCAATAAAAACACCCTCATTACACACATTTCTCATATTGAGCCAGCATTACAAGGCATTGAGAATAGCATTTTTCATCTTAAACATAAGGTAAAAATAAAGCTTCTCTTGATACTCTGAGGAACTTATAGCCTTCATTGCAAACTATTCCATGTTATTTAGTCAATTATAGAATTGTCTTGACCTATATAAAACTTGGAAACCTCGATCATCTATCTAGCTTTGTCTCCTCCATCATTCACATCTGTTAGCTTATATGGGATACCCTTTGAAAAAGTAGAATCATTCTTTGCATATTTTCTTGCTCTTGCATGGATATAGTCGTTATTGATAACCCATTAGATCATGCTTTCGGGAATTGGAAAAGTAAATCATATTTTATTCATTTATCATAGACCTCCAAATAGTGCATTCCATTATAATTCAAGTTGGACTTCTTTTAAATTCGAGATTGGATTATTCGTTTATTGAACTCTATTTAATGTAGAGCCAACATAAAAAAATTTAAATAAGCACTATTAAAATCATCAATGGCATATGCAAGCTTATCACAATTGATATTTGAATATGAAATCATTCCCCTTAAATAAATTTATTAAATCCTTGCTTGTGCACCACAGGTAAAGCTAAAAAATTCCTTATCAACTATATGCATCCAATGACCATTTGTTGAACTCATTCAATTCATTCAATTCGATAAAGTGTTTTCTCGTCAGTACAAGGTTGAGAGTAGAAAATGGCTTTCACTTACTTTGTTTTAATGCCTCAATCATTTGTATCACACTTTCGTAGTCCTTGTGTAACACTAGAGATGGATATGAACGCAAATCATTTCTTTCAATCTCAAATTTCCGTTTGAACTCTTATCATTTAGCGCTATGTCATTTATTTTCCCTTTTGAATGGTTGTTATGTTTACTAGTTGCACTGTGATTGAGGAGGCAAGTCGCAAATTGTGATCAGGAATTTCAAAGGCAATGGGGAATAAGTCCCATTGCAATATGTGACAACAATTTTGTGATAGGGTGGAAGCAAATCACGATCACAATTCATAGTGGCAAGAGGGTGAGTCCCACTATGTTTTGCACCTGTGATTTGTGATAGGAGAGTCATAATTTGGGAAGTGAGGTTGATACTGTGCTTTCCTCAGACACGCTTTAACCCCTTTGGTTGTGTTTGCACAATTCAACTATATGTACCCTTGGTCGCATTCTTATAGTTTCTATTGCATACATCATCATAATATTCATCTATTACATGTCATTTTGTCACCATTAGGAAAATGACCACAAATATGGATCTCTCACTATCTGATGAACTCTTGCAAGCAATCCCCTATAATTTTGGAAGCAAAACCATTCTGAAAATAACAAGAATCCTAGATTACATTAATTAAAAGCCTAATTTCAAGCACTGTCACACTTTTCCTTGTCATTACTTGCGCAAATGCAGTTCTGGTCATTATGGCCTGCGCAATCTTGCGCTTTGTCTTCCATTAAAGAGCATGAAAACCTTTTAACATATGTAAAAATAAATACCAATTACTAGAAGCCTTGTTGGGGAATATTATACCAACAAGAAGGAGTCGAGCCCCTACATATTTGGTCTCATCCCACGGTTCATGAATCTATTCCCTGTCAATATGAAACCCTAATCCCCATCTTTGTGGATCTGATCCTTAGGAAGAGGATGCCAAGCCTCCTCCTTGGCCTATAAATTCAATACAGACCATAGGGGAAAGGGTTGACTCTTCGATGTAAACTTATGCTGTCAATTTGAGGCTGGAAGCTTGTCACTTAAGGAAGGTTTGGAGACTATTGGAAGGAGATATGCCAACATCAAGGCTAGGCTGTATCTCTCCTTTTCATTCAATTATAATACAAAAGAGTATTTATTTCTCACTATATTATTTGTGGGATCTAATATATCGAATGTTTACTTTCATTGTCCATTTGTTATGATATTAGGTGTTAGTCTCCTTGATCACTAGTATGGGTCATATTGAATCATTTATATATCATATGCGTTTGATCCTTCGTTTGTTATTGTGATCGCAAGTCTCGATTTTGAGCATTGGGAAGTTGCATCAAACCATAGTGAGGATCTTCATCAGGTATTTCGTTAGAAAGGTATGGATTTCATTTCCCATTACTCTTGCTTATGATTCAATATAATGGACCTAGGGGAATATTCACTAGTTTGTTTATTTGTTACTAGATTCAGTGATTGAGTCTAGGGAGATCTTGCCTTGTCCGCAAGACAAAATTTGTATGCCTAACAAATTGGCAACTCCACTGGGGAATGTTTTTTTCTTCAATGTGCTTTTCTTGTGCCTTCCACTTCCTTGATTGACTGTTTTTAGATCTTTCTAAAGTTAAAATTTGGATCACTGGCTATCTTTTTATTTTTTCTTTATTTTTCTCAAGTTCTGCACTTTTCTTTCAGAAACAAAGTGCCAGTTGTGCATTTTGTCTTTAGCAACAGAGTGACACCGCACTGGTGTCAATAGCTCACCTGCGACACACAAAAAAATTGAAATTTTAGGGATTTTTCAGCTCTTCTTTGTTTTGCTCACTACTCAGAGGTTTGCCCAATTTATTAACAATTTTAGGGTGTTTTTTGCTTGCATTTTTGCAAAAATAATTCCCCCTAAATCACATTGAATTATGCATGAGTGTTAATCGCCTTTGAGTGTCATATCTTTTGATATTTGGAATTTTCTAGAAATTTCCTTTTGAGTTCTCTGTTAATGAAATCTCATATTACATTTGATTTCATTTGGGTTGCATAATTTTTATGAAATTTCCTTTACTTACACTTGATTGGTTCTTTCATTACATTAGTGAAAGAAGGTACTATTATGCATAAGTTTTAGGTTTTAACCCCGTACAGAAATTACCTGCATATGAATTCTAATAACAGAAAATAAACAATAGCGAGAGCATAACACTTAAAACAAATATACAAAGAGATTTTCCCTTGGATCCCAAAACCGAGACTACCATATTGATTTCTCATTATGTTCCTTTCAATGTTACAATAAATATATATACATGCTGAAGCATCCACTACCATGGACCGAAAAACCATCGCGCCCAAAACCATGGGTCCAAAAAAAAATATTCCCGGGGCGCTACCCCGGACCCCATAGAGGGGGGCTAACAGCCCCCCTCAAACCCCCTATGATCTGCCCCCCCCCGCTATGCATTAACACAGTGAAGGGGGGGCTCCGTCCTCCTCTAACCCCTCGGTTTAGCTAGGGGGGCTAGTCGTGGAAAGAATATAACACAACCCAACATAAGTAGTATCATTATATTGTTCTTTCATTGATCTGTAATCATCTTGTGCTTGTTTTAAGAATTCTCTTGCATAAATTATATTTTCATGGTCTTGTCCATAGATTACAGTTGCATGATTTTGCATCAAATTGTGCATAGTTTACATTGCTTGGTTTGGCATCTTTTTGGCTTTGTGTTGAAGGTGTGTTTTTTGAATCATTTTGTGTGTTTTGATGAAATGAAAATTGATGAAGATAGGATCTTTGTATTTTTTCAGAAGTGAATGGAACTTTCTCTCTTTCATAAGTAGGATTTCATCGAATTAAAGAAGTGATAATTTTATATTTGCTGCATTAGTTTGAAGTTGAAACCATTATACCATTTGATCATCATATATTTCAAGTCAACTTTAATGAAAAATGCAACATTAAAATCAATCAAACATTAAATCAACCAAACATTAGTGGTTCTAGGTTAGAAGATGTGTTTCAACGTCTATAAACATAGGAGTTGTTGCTAATTGTTTGCATCACATTCTGTGGGTAGTCGGTATTCCATGTACATAAGTATATCAAATCGTTCTCCACGTACCCTCGGGTATATCAGATGGCGATCCGCATATGATAAGTATATTGGAATGCTTCCTATTGTACATGAAACATTAGACAACACTAATGGCAACTGAGTTTCCACATACTCTCAGGTATATCGTAAGACCCCTTCTAGGTTGCATACCATCCATAGGTAACTGAGTCGGCCACCTTGTTGTATGTGATACACCGAACACAACATTATGGGAGATTTCCTGCACGTACTTAACCATATATTGTAGTTCACATTAACTTGGTAAACCTTTTAATACCTAGTAACCCTTTTATTTTTGTTGCTACTGTTTATTTGATTGATTAAAATTGTAATTTAACTATCATACATTGTTAAAAAATTTCCAATCGAAATTCGTTATGGCAACTGTTTTGGAGTTCGTCAATCAAGGAACCCCTTTACATGGAGACCCATATCCCTTTCAAAATGTTGGTCCTCCTTATATGGCTACATTGTCATTACCCAAATTTACGATAGGTTTATCGGTATGGTTGTTTTCAACTTATTTAGTCCCAAATACTCAAATTGTTCCACCTCAACCAAATTCTTCACCTCAATCGAGTTCTCCATCTCAATAACCCCAACTGTTTGTTAACCCTTTACCTTCTTCACCTATTATATCTTCTTCCCTTTCTTCTTCTTTGCTTGGTGAAAGTGCTAATGCTAATGACGAGGTGGCTAAGAAGGAGAAGAAGAAGCAAGATAAGAAAGGGTCCAACCAACTAACCATGGATGTGAGTGTTGATAGTGTTGAGGGATCCTCCAACATACACCGTAAAACCAAATACCCTTGCAATATTTGTAAGGGTGACATATTCTTAAGGATTGTCCCAGTATACCAAAGGTCTTAGAAGTATGGTCGGAAAGTTCTCATCAACTTACTATTGATCCATCAATCAGAGATTGCTAGGTTCCAGGGAAAAATGGCAAATTTACGTTTCCTTGTAGGTTATGCAAAGGGAGTCATCAAACTCACCTTTTCCCTCATATGGATGAAGCCTAAAAATTGTTTTAAATCCTAATTATTCCTCAACTACAAGTTCCAACTTGTTACCGTAAGCTTTCTCTCAACCTATCGTCAGTTGACAAAGTGATTGATCCCATGCCAAGTCTGATCAATCCCACTCTTCCCTTAGAGAGTGAAACACATATCTTTCAAGTTGATGAACCATTGGTTGATCAAGTGGTCAAATTGATTCCATCTTCGGTTAACCCCACTCTCCCCTTAGAGAGTGAAATAAATACCGTGTAGGTTCTTCTTATTACTTCACATTCTACGACGCAAAGGGGAATTTTACCCATTTCCGTAGAAACCCCTCTAAGTATTGATGTTATTTCATTTGATTGGAGTAAATTGATAGAGCCTCATCTCCCTTCTTCCACCCCTTTCCAAATAATTGTGAAGACTTATAGTATGAATGTACGTCGCACAAATGTAGATGAAGGTGCTTCTATTAGTATTTTATCCTCAACTGCTTAGCAAGCTTTAGGTTCCCTTTAGTTCATGTCTGTTACACAAAATATTTTGGTTTTTAACAGAACAATCAACGAACCTTTAGGGCTCCTTCCTAAGTTACCCATTACTCTGGAAGGAAAATTTGTTTGTATTGATCTTAGTGTAATCCAAGGCCCCTTGGATTTCAATTTGCTCCTTGGGTGAGACTATGTCTATGCCATTAAAGTTTTCATGTCCACACTCTTTCAAGTCATGTCCTTCCCTCAATGGAAATATTATGACTATTGACCAAATTTCATCTGTTGTTCTTAATTCGACTACCAACCATCTGGCATCCCTGAATGTTCCTAATATGGAAGTGGTATCTACCCCAGCACGGTTTAAATATGTGGCAACCTATCCCATGCCTGCACCTACCAAAGAAGAAGATCCTTTCACTATTTTCTCAACTTCTTTTGACTTGGATCTAGTAGGTGATATGGTGAATCATTTACTGGGGTTGTAGGAGCTTGATCTTTCCATTGGATCCTTTGATATGTATTCCTTCCAGAGCGTTGTTATCTCATCTAATGAGAACCTCTTGGAAGCCATGGCCTCTTGTGGGCCACGATCAACGTAAAATATAAGCATAATTCCTTGTGTCAAGCTCATTAAAGAATGAAACAAGGTTTCCTAAGGATAGTTCTTTTACTATGTCAAGTTCGTTAAAAAATGAAACATGTTACAACAAGCATAGTTTCTTCTATGTTTTAAGCTAGAATAAAAATGAAACAAACCCATGAGCATAGTTCTTTTCTTGCATCAATCTTGTTAAAAAATGAAACAACTCACATGCCCATAGTTCTTTTCCTGTGTCAAGCTCGTTAATAAATGAAACAAACCCCCCTCTAATTTATTTGAGGCTTTGACTAGATCTCGTAAATGTTGGGTCGAGTCTTTCATCTGACCTCTTAAAGGAACCTTCATTTCATCCGCCTATTAGTAACCAGTAGTCTACTTAGGCAGAAAAAATGAAGCTTTGGCGACATGTGCCCCTGCAGGATACGATTGGGGGGCATTAAAACTTATTTCAAGCTTGTGTAAAAATGAAACAAACTGATCTCAAGCATAATTTTTCTATGTTTCAAGCTTGTGTAAAAATGAAACAAACTGATCTCAAGCATAATTTTTCTCTGTTTCAAGCTTGTGTAAAAATGAAACCACTTTCAAGCATAGTTTTTCTTTGTTTCAAGCTTGTGTAAAAAGAAACCAATTTCAACCATAGCTTTTCTCATGTTTCAATCTTGTGTAAAAATGAAGCCACACAGACTTTATCCTTTGTGATTGCCACTTTTTACTAGCCTATTTTTGCAGGATGAGCCTTGGTTTTCTCATTCCATCGTCACCGTTTAATTGGCCAATCATTCACTTTCACTTGGTTTTTTACCCTTTTTTGAGGAATCGTTGTGATGAGTGGTCTTAATGGCCTGCCTCTTAACCTCTACATGTTTTGTGAAGTTCCATCTTAACCGAAACCAGTTGTTACCCTTTATACCACTCGTTCCTCCAGGAGAAGTCTTCTTTAAGATTTTTTCAAACTCCCAAAACATGAAAATATTGCTGAGTACACTTGTTTCTTCCAAACTCGTAAAAGTAAATGAAATGACGTCTACCTGGTATAAGTTTACCCCTTTCAAGGACTAAGTAGACTAGTTATGAAGAACTATACTTTGGTCAGTCATGGCTAAAATAGTTATCTCTTCCATTATTTTACCCTTTTCCGAGCTTGCGATACTAAATTTACGAAAAATGACATTTTAGAGTTTACTTAAGTTTTTCTCCTAACTCCCTAAACGTGGAAAACGTTGAGCTTCACTTTCTCTAGGCTTGTTAAAACTTTACATTGAAAGAACTGCATGAGTTTTTCTTTTTGCCTCTTTTTAAACTCTTAAAATATGAAAAGGATTCAAGTGTAAGAGCCCTAGTGATAATTCCATGTAATAAAAGTTAATAAAGGAAAAATAAAACCATGGTTGATGGGACACTTATTCCAAGTTGAATGTTGGGCAAGACATCCTAGTGTGGGTGTTCATTTGGTTATTAATGGCTAAGGAAACTAGCAAAGGCAATGGCTAAGGCTTTGGAAAGGCAAAATGGCATTTTTGGCACATTTATTTATGAAAATAATGGAAATTAGGAGAAAAGGGAGTTGAAAGGTCACAGGTTTCATGTGAGGAGGAAAATAATGGAAAGTGAAGAATATAGAGGCCTCATTCATAAAAAGGCTTATGAGGATCAGCACACAGATTTTTGTCAGTTCAGTTTTGGAGCTCTCTCATTATTCTCTCTCTCTCTCTCAACTATTGGAAACTTAAGAGTTTTCTTGGAGCACTCTTGGAGGATGTTGCACACTTGGATTTTTGGAGAAAGAAGGCAAAGGAAGAGTAGGAAAACATAAGAGGACATCGAAATCAACAACTACAATGGGTTTTTCTTGCAAGTACCAAGTTGCATGTATGTTTTCCTCACTAGTTTTGGCATGCATGGCATATGCATGTGGTTTATTGGTCATGATTTGTCATTGGCATGGAGGATGGCTGGGATTGACAGTTTATTTTCCTAGCCTTGCCATTTCCTGGATAGCCATGGTGATTGTGGATTTATTTTCTTGTTTTGTTTTGGTTGGTTCTCATGTTTCCTTAGCTTGGGTTGAGTTACTAGCCCTAGAAGCCCTGGTTGGAAAAATGCTCTGGAAGCCCTGTAACAGCTTGGGTTTAGTTATTAGGCTTGACGCCTTGGTTGGAAAAACTCTCTGGAAGCCCTTGGTGGGTTGATTTACTAGTCCTGGAAGCCCTGGTTGGACAAACTCTCTGGAAGCCCAAAATAAGTTATGGGTTGAGTATTATTCTTGGAAGCCTTGGCTGGACAAATGTTGTGGAGCCCTGGAAGCCTTGGATAGAGACCAATCTAATGATGGTTTTGTGATGTCCGACCATGAGGTCGAATCACTGTTTGATGGGTTGAGGTGGATGGCCTCAGGAAGCTCTATATCTTTTTGGATTGATGTGTTCTATGAGATCCCACATTCATGCTTAGAATATGGCACGAGCGTGAATGACTGAAGAGAGATTTGGCTCAACCATTCTATGGTGGGGTGGAACGTGGAAGTCCCATCCTGGGGTTGGATTTTGCATCATCAATATCAGGTTATTTCTCCTTGTATTTCTATGAGTATTATACTAGTTTATATGTGGATTATATGGCTATGGTTTCCTTTGTATTTCTGTTGTTATCATGTTGGTTATCTATATGTTTTATGACAATAGCTATGTATGGTTCTCATCATGTTCCTACTTGTAAATGAATAAAAAATGTATCTATGACCTAATGGATGAAGTGGTAGTTAATTTGTTGAGGCATCAATGCTTCTCAATGATTCTCAACTAAGTATGAGACCCCTATGCTTAGATATGTTATTTACTCCTGTAGATTACATATTTGTGATATGTTTGATGAAACGCCTGTCAAGGCTAGTAGGGGTCCAATCAAGGTCTTGTTCAAGTAATTGTATTTGTACTTCCACTTCCCTGTTATCTTACTGTTGTAAAGGTTTCATTAAATTCTAAGCAGTGACCTAGGCTCTGGGCCTAAAAAAGTGGCTCAAATCCTAGGGACGCTGGCACAACACTGAGAAAAATAGTCCCTCGATGTTGGCATGCCTTGCCATGAGAGCGTCCAGAGCCTCCTGGCCAATGGCAGGCCTATAGCATGGGAGCATCCGAGTGTCAAGTGGTCCAAAATCTCAGTGGGACCCAGTGGTTGCTTGGCAGAAAGGTTGGGATGGTTCTTGAGGGTCCTAATGATGATGTTAAAGGTCTGTATGGTGTGTATCTGCCGGTTCCACTTGCTTAATGTAACTTAGGAGGTTGAATCATATCATAGTGGCCTCTCGTCGCATGTTTACCCCGGTTGGCCGGTTACTTGGGCAGACGTGGGAGGAGGGTGTTACATCAAGTTACCCCTATATTGGACTTGTCAAATTAAATAATATAATACTCGTCAATCATGATGAGACCGAACCATTCCTTCCTAGAGTTTGTTAAAAATAATCTGAAGCATGAGCTTATAGGACAAACATATGTTATCCTCCTCAAGCTTACATAAAAATAAAGAGGTACTTGTCAGTAATGGTGGGGGAAAATAGGAAAGAAACATTTAATTTTTTAATGTGGAAAGGCAGAATGTCATTCTTGAACATGACACCCTGTCACTTTTGTGTCTAGGTTGGGAAATCCATTTGTCTTTTAGTTTATCATACCTCATTGAAATTATTCAAATGGTTTTTGGTCTAATTTTTAAGTCAAATTTTGTCAAGTCAAAATGTCGTGTCACAAATATGTTCAAGAGAAGTCCAACCTTAGCAAAAAATTACATTGCAAATCATAGCCTCCAATTGCATCAGTCATCCTTGAGTCAGTCTTAAATTACTCTGAAAACTTGTTCTTCAAAACTTGACATGAGTTTCGTGTCGTAGGCCCTCCTGCGACGGATCGCTTCCTATCAACTTTAGCTCATTATCTAGGAAGTTGATCTAGAAACCTCCTTTAGTACCTTGGAGCCTACATGCCTCAATAATAGGTTTCTCGCTTTCAATGACATGTTCGCATTATTGACCTTCGTTCAAATCATTCTATGAGTGTTTGACTTCAAGACATCTATTCACACTTCATAGATTGTACTGAGTACCTTGAGAACCATTGCCATTATTGGTGGTTTCTTTCACACTTGTTAACAATTCACATCATTGATTGGTAATTAGGTGGTTTCTACCATGTTCGACTTCGAGACATTCACTTGCATGGTTAGATTCATACTATGGATTGATAGAGATGAAGACCAAGACCCTGGATCTAGTTTCATCCATCCAGGTTGTGTGGAGTTTTTAAATATTCATGATTGTAAATATAGATCCATATTTGATGGTTGCGTCCATATTGAGTCTATTATTGACATGGATCTTTGTACATTTCCATACTTGTTCTTAGAT
Organism: Pinus tabuliformis; assembly: GCA_031772625.1. Taxonomy (NCBI): domain Eukaryota; kingdom Viridiplantae; phylum Streptophyta; class Pinopsida; order Pinales; family Pinaceae; genus Pinus; species Pinus tabuliformis. Next base: position 21,024,241 of record CM062804.1, on the reverse strand, counting down.
AAATTTATACTCTATGGGAATGCCTACCTCAGTGATGATTATATGAAGATATTGTATTGTAATCCTTGATTGTTTGTTTTAGGTCTCCAACCAGTTGGTCTCTAATGTAAACTTTTGCATGATAAAGCACTTCAGTCCTCAAACATTTTTTCTGACTTTGCACTTTAGGGGCCAATATGTTACACGTCATTTTGTCACCATTAGGAAAATGGTCACAAATCTGTATCTCTCACTATCTGATGAACTCTTGCAAAAAAAACCCCTACAATGTTGGAAGCAAAACCATTATGAAAATAATAAGAATCTTGGATTACATTGCTTAAAAACCTAATTTCAAGCACTGTCGCACTTGTCCTAGTCATTACCTATTCAAATGCAGTTTTTGTCATTATGGCCCGCACAATCTTGCGCCCTGTCTTCCATTAAAAAGTGCAATAGCCTTTTAACATAGGTAAAAATAAAAAAGCAATTTCTAGAAGCCTTGTTGGGGAATATTATACCAACAAGAAGGATTCGAGCCCCTACCTATTTAGGCCTCATCCCATGGTTCATGAATCTATTCCCTCTTGTTGGGTAATTTAATTGACTGTTAAATTATTTGCATATATATGTCAATCCAGGTATGTGAGCTTGCGAAGTACACTGCACCGTATATGCTAGGAGATTAGCTCTCAACATTTATGCATAACTGAAATGAATTGGAAACTTCGAAAGGAGTTTAGATTCTTTAATATAAACTATGAAAGCACTAAGTTTTTTTGAAAGGAAATTAATGTTAAAAAAACAAACAAACAAACAAAACATGAGATTTTACCCTATGAAAGCATGGATATTTTGTTCTAAAACTTACAAACTTTAATCTATGGAATCATGAACATTTTAATCTAAGAAAGCATAAACATTTAATCTATGGAAAGCATGAGTTTTTAATCTATGATAAGCATAAACAATTAATCTATGTAAAACAAACCATTCATGAGAATATGAAAGAAATGGAAAGCATCTATACTATTCTCACAGATCTCCAGGGGGCCCTCCTAAGGACTGCAAGGTGTTGAAAACTCAGATCAAGAGAAGAGATTTAAATCACCAATTTCATTCAGAGTTGCACCATATTAAAAAAAATACATTCAATGAAAAAAATAGAGTTCTTCTCCTTCAATAAGCAACAACAATTACAAATTAAGATCATCCTTGACATCTCTAATCATCATCCCTCCTCTCATCAAAGAGACTGCAATTTATAGAATTTTGAGACAATTAACAAACTCATAATTTTCTTGCTTGAGTTTTGGTCATGAGATCAAATCAAATAAAATTTCATGGATTTTTGGATCAAAGATCAACCCAGATCTGATCAAACTTATCTCTATGCCACGAATTTGCTAAAGAACAGCTTGTTCAGGCCTTTTTGTTGACTATGCATTAAATGAAAAATTGAAAAACTGTATATCCACGTAATCTGCAAAATAAGGCTCCAAAGAACTTTGAAAATCTCTCAAATGGTAATGAATTTGAGAAAACTGCTCATTGACAACCTAATTGGCATGTGTTGAACAATATATATATATATATATATATATATATATATATATATATATATATATATATATATATATATATATATATATATATATATATATATATATATATATATTTTAATTTGCTCAGAAAACATGTTTGAAGTTGACTAGTCAAAACTGTTGCGCTTTTCCCTTGATTTGATGCTGGAGGTCCACATGTGCGAGTTGGGTGGAATTTGACCAATAAAAATCCATATTGGAGCTTCTAGAAACCAAGTCCAAGTGTCAGATTTCCTTCTAGAGTGGTGCTACTACCTCAACCATGGAGATAGCTATAGAAACTTGACAAAACTGCAACAACTTGAACTTGCTAAACTGTCATTAGTAAAACCATGCAAAATTCTTCTTAATTCATTAAAAATAATGGAAATAATAATAATAAACCATGTAAACATGTATGTGGGAATTTGGTGCATTTATGAAGAAATATGGTTAAAAATGATGACAATGGGTGAATGGAATGATGCGAAAATGGATGGTTTCATCAACAAAATTATGACAAATTGGAGGCCCAACACCTCTCATTATAAAACCCTAATCCCCATATTTGTGGATTTGATCCTTAGGAAGAGGATCTCAAACCTCCTCCTCTTGGCCTATAAATTCAATATAGACAATAGGGGAAGGGGTTGACTTTTGGATGTAAACTTGTGTTGTCAATTTGAGGTTGGAAGCTTGCCACTTAAAGGAGGATTGGAGACTATTAGAAGGAGATTTTCCAACATCAAGGCTAGGTTGTATCTCTCCTTATCATTCAATTATAGTACAAAAGAGTATTTCTTTCTCACTATATTGTCCACTGGATATGATATATTGAATGTTTACTTTCATTGTCCACTGGTTATGATATTAGGTACTAGTCTCCTTGATCACTAGTATGGGTCATATTGAATCATTTGTATATCATATGCCTTTGATCCTTTGTTTGTTATTGTGTTTGCAGGTCTGGATTATGAACATTGGGAAGCTGCATCAAATCATAGCAAAGATCTTCATCAGGCATTTCGTTTGAAAGGTATGGATTTCATATTCCATTACTCCTGCTTATGTTTCGATAGAATGGGCCTAGGGAAAGATTTACTAGTTTGTTTGTTGGTTACCAGATTCACTTATTGAGTCTAGGGAGATATTGTCTTGTTCGGAAGACAAGATTTGTCCGCCTAACACAAATTTGTGATAGGGAGGAAGCAAATCACGATCGCAATTCACAATGGTAACAGGGTGAGTCCCACTATGTTCTGCACATGCTATTTATGATAGGAGAGTCATAATTTGGGAACTGAGGTCGATTTTGATCTTGCGCTTTTCTCAAGTACGCCCTAACCCCTTTGGTTGCATTTGTACAATCCAACTATATGTTCCTTTGATCGCATTTTGATAGTTTATATTGTGTGCATCATCATAGTATTCATCATATCCACATATGTTATATTGCAGTGCATTTAACAACATTTTCATCACATTCTTTTAATGGAATTTGACTCTTATGACATCACATTATGTTTTACCGCAATCTTCACCATAGTTGCGATTGACTTGTTTCTTATCGCACTATTTTAATCTTGATCGCAACGCATTGTAATGGTCTTCATCTTAGCTTTTCATTGTTGTCTTTCAACATTTCAAGCTTTACCGCATCACACCGCATTGTGCATGGGTTTTTGCACATGGTTCTGGGCATGATGATTTTCTGCCCATGGTATTTTGTAGATCCGGTCAAAGGAACTACGGTTATGTTCTAATCCAGGGTTAATGGATTCAAGTTTATGAATTCTTCAGCATGTATACATATGTATTGTAATATTGAAAGGAATATAATGAAAAATCAATCTGGTAGTCCCGATTTTGGGATCCAGGGGAAAATATCTTTGTATATTTATTTTTTGTTCTCACCATTGTTTATTTTTCTGTTTGAAGAATTTGCTTGCAGTTATTTTTTGTAGAAGGTTAAAACCTACATATTCTTCCATCGCATGTGTTCTCACAACCTTTCAGCGCATGCAATATACATAATCTTTCATTGCAGCACAACCTTTAATGTAGCTTCCCATCGCATCGCATTATTACAACTCTTCATCACAACTCTTTATTATTCTTCTATCGCTTTCCATCACTGTCTTTAACATGATAATCTAAATTGTAATGTTTACCATAGTTGCGATTAGATTGTTTCTCAACTCTTTATCATAGTATTTGTCTTAATGCATTGCATTAATATAGTCTTTATCACACTACATGGTCTTATATCATAGCACATTATCATAATATTCTTTCACATCTTTATCTTTAGCGCTTTATCATTGTCTTCATTGCATGATTCCAACACCAAGGCTTCATTGCATTCTTTATTATGGTCTTCATCACACCATTTCCTCTGCCATTATTGTTGCCTCAGCAACAAAAGCAAATCAACTTTGATTCCTTAATGATTTGTGTGAGGCAACTCCACCATTACAAGACCCTTTGGTGCATCGACAAAAATGCGTTAGTATAATTTGCGTATGTAATATCATCACCATCAATGAGAACATTCTTCCTAGTTTGGTTTTTCAATGTCCATTAATTATTTATGGGATTGACCAATATTATGATGGACCAATCATTTGACAAAGATAAAAACCATATGCTAAATGTCGATATATCACACAATCTAGATGGATCATAAAAAAAGACGCCTTTAAACAATGTCGTTCCATTGAAAGGAACCAATTCATCACACATTAGTTCAACCTGGTCATTTGTCTTCACTCAAGATCTTTTATATCTTGCTATAGAATATGCCACAAGTCCCACTAAAATAATTGCAACCAATTAAAGACATGCCAAGAATATTTCCCAAGAGTTTGTATGGTTTGAGTTGGTGAAAAATCCTTTATTGCACATAAATAAAAGCTCTTAAAACCCAGTCAAACGGGACAATTCCCACTTGATTATGAGACTAAATCATTTCATCATTCATTGAGATTCCAAGGTTGTCATTCGACAATGCTACAATGTATGCTGTTGAGAAACAATACTTGAGTAACTCTTCCTTTTCCATACCATGATACTTGCCCTGTAATTATTCCCATTGTTGCAATTTTTATTACTACAGGTAGAAATGATAATGCACAAGGTGTGCCACTCAACCATTATGAATAACTTCCAATAGTTAAACAAGTTATCTGAAGAAGTTGAGGTTGAGGTAAAAGCTTCAATAAGAATCCCATAATGCGTGGAATCACAATTCCGTCAAACATAGGTATTGCTCTTGATATAACTAGAATATAATACAATGTAGCTTCTGCAGATCACCAATCCCGCGATCCTCCATTCCAGTAGTGCTTGCTCCTTGGAAAGAGATATTTGATAAAATCATAAGAGTATTTTCTCCACCTAGAACTGAAGAAGCACATTCAAAAATTCCCCCACTAATAGCCTCCTTCAATAAGTCTTCATAATTTTGGGGATACATTACTTGAAAATAGACCAATGATACTAATAACTCAAATGTTGGGCATAAAAGGGTCAATCTCCTCTCTATTTCATAGTCAATAGTTACTTTATTACCCAAAGGATGATAAGATCCCCTTTTATCAAAATAGTTTGTATACTATGCCAAAGCCTTAGCCCACTTTTTATGATCATATTACTCATTGCTTGGAGCATCTCGATCACAACCTTATGATGATCTAGGGTCACCATTCATTTATCTTTCAAACAACCATTAGGACCCACAAAGTCCAAAATATAGGTAACTTCAAAGTTCTTTTATGAGAAATTCTTCAACTCTAATAGAGCCACCAGTTTGCTATCAAGATATCCCTTCATATTAAGTGTATCTAGCCGCACCTGTAAGCCATAACCAAGAAACACTATGAGCCTAGAAGCATATCCACCTTGCTTATTCACAAAGTTCAACTTGAACAATCATATTTCGAAAATTTAGGATTAACATTATCAACAAAAGGTATCTTGTGCAGTTTTTGTGGTGACGTGAGTCAATTGTAATGTGAGAGCTAAACATGTGTACAAAGGGAGATCAATACAAAATGAACACTTTGAAGATTCAATCTTGAATGCATAAACTACCTTTTACCTGAAGTCAATGCAACTTTCAATCATATAAATTAATTTAATGAATGAGCATGGCATTGATTTGCAAGACAGTTTCTACCATGATGGTGCCATTACTATGATTGAAAATTACCATGAAATTATCATGAGGATTCAAGCTTGAAGATGTAAATTAGGGAATAAGAATGAAGGTCAAGTATAGCCATAAATTTCACTTGTGTAACACAAGATTCATTTCTATAGTTTGCATTGAATACCATGGGAGTAAAAAGCTTTAAATATGTGTTCATGAAGCAACACCTCCCAAACCCTAATACATTCATAAAAATGAGAACCAAGAGGATCAGGGTGTATATATGCAATATGCATCGTGAAAGCATGAGAAACCATAGGTTTTGATGACAAATGGATCATTTAAGGACTTTGACCAAATTAAGACATAAGCATTCTTGTTAAAACGTTGAAAAGCATAGGGGGACACAAAATTTATGTGTGATGGGAAAAAATTTTGGGGGGTGTTGTAGTGGCTACAACAACACTCTAAATGCCACTATATGCACATCTTATCTAGAAATAAATAAAAATAGGAATGGTTTATTTGCTTTGAAATATCATCACATTCCCGATAGCCATAATTGCCACACTAATATACATGGAAGCTCCTTGTGTTATTATATTATTTTATTCTCACATTAGCACTTTAAACATTCCAAGAGATATTATCTTCCACACTTCCATATCAATTGGGTAGCTTGAAGGTTTCTTTATATACTTCCTTCCAAAATGGACAATGAACCAATAAGTAATCAACTCATTCTTCTTGAATTTTGCATAGAATGAATATACTTTGTTTTTGGCAGTTGTTCGGGGTGTGAATTTTGTCAAATATGACTAACAAAAAGAATATTCTAGTTTTTAAGGGAAATTTTAACATACATATGTATCTCCACCACCATATTTTACCCTGCTTGAGTGCAATATTCCCTAGGTTGAACTATTTGGACCATGAATTTGACTATTATCAAGAGAACTAGATTGTTCATCCAAAATTACCATTGTATGAATAGATTTGAGCTTATTTGTTATAATTTTATTTTGATTTCATAAACAAAGTTGCATAGTGAAATGGGAATGTAGTCATTCAATGCTCTAATATCATTCCTTTTGGGGATTAATGCTATGAAAATGAAAATGCCCCCAATAATTTCCCTACCTTGTCTTCCTTTAGTAATTCATCGAAGCTCAAGTAGAGTTTTGTTGTTTAGAAATTCATGCCTATATTTTTTGCTCATTTGGAAGATTAAATATGTTGCACAAAGTGTTGTCATTGATGTCAACAAGTGTTATTGATGTCAAAGGGGATGTCCAAGGTAAAAAAAATGTCATTCATGAACCAAAGGAAGCAATATGATAGTTGGATATCTTGCATGTCCCCATCCTACGAAGTTAAAGAGGGTTGAAGTTGATTGAGTTTGACAAGATTATGATGTCCTAATGATCCCATGGATAGTATGATTGGATAGTCTTTGTCGAATCTTTTCAATGGTATACTGCACTCTGAAAAAATCTTCATGGATGAGAAGTTATGGCCATTTGAAAATCATCATTAGTTAAGGACCTAAACTATTGGGCCAAAACCCAAAGTCACCAATTTTTTTAAAGGTCGCACATGTCGAGGGCGGATCCACCACTAGCAGGTCAATCAACGATTTTAAGCATGTGAACTTGCGTACTATTTAATGGGGTTAAACAATGTGTAAATGTTAGCAAATCTAATGATGATCATAAGGATAAACAACTTATATTAGGTATCGGGTGCAAAATTGCATGCGAGTTAACATCTAGTCTAATGCCCGATGAGATCCGACAATGGAGGTGGATTTTATCTGACGATCCAGATCAATATTAGGTAACTAGCATGCGTGAATTTTAACGACGGTTTCTGGCCCAATGGACATGTGGAACAGTCCGATTGGTCAGAGGTGATGACGTAAGAACCAATGTCATAATGACATGTGGTGTAGTCTGATTGGTCGGAAGTGATGAAGTGAGAGTCTGTCTTGTGATGAAATGTGGCACAATCCAGTCAGTCAGAAGTGATGACATCAACATGTTATGATCCTTGCGCCTTAACGATGATAAGAAATCAATAATTAAAGTCCATTTCGACAGGTAAACCTCCTTATACAATAAATACAATGAACAATACAATATTTGATGATCCTAAGACTAGCTCTCCTCAGAATATATATGGGAGATAAAGGATACAATTATAATAAAATGGGATCTTGAGGGGTTCTAGCTTACATAATAGTATAACAATAGAATAATCACTCGATATCTTGGGCTTAATAAGGGATTTTTGGGTTAACATGGGGATTTTATAGGGCTTAACATGCCCCTCCCATTCAAAGAAATGTTGTCCTCAACACTTGAGTATCTATGGGCGATTATGCATGAAACACTCATATTCTCATGTCGATTCTTCCACTGGTAGGTTCTTCCATTTGATGAGGTACTCAGTAATTGCCCAATTTCTCAGCTGCTTAGTCCTTCTTTCCAAAAATGTATCTAGTTCTAGTATTTTTTTTTTTCCCTTCTTCATTAATCTATAGTAAAAGAGTTTGGACTGGGATCTTATCACCAATGACCTTCTTTAAGCAAGAAACATGGAAGACTAGATGTACACATGAAGATGGAGGCAACTCCAATTTGTAGGCCATATTTCCAATCCTCTGCAACACCTTATAGGGGCCATAATACCTTGGAACTAATTTATTTTCCTTCTTTTGTTGCTTGAGGGACATACGTTTATATGGTTGTATTCTCACAAATACACAACCCCCCACTTCAAATTCCCTTTCATTGCGATGTTGATATGCTTATTATTTCATCCTATTTTGTGCCATAACTAAGTTGTCCTTCAATAGTTTGAGAACCTCTTATTGGTTTTGGATGTGGTCCTCTATTGCTTGAGCCTTTATATTCCCTTTCAAGGGTGATGTGATGGATGGAGGATGATATCCATAAAGTGCCATAAATGGTGACATTTTTGATGAAGTATGGAAGGATGTGTTGCACCACCACTCTTCCAGGGGAAACCATGTGAACCATTTTTTCTTTTATCAGATACAAAACAACGTAAATACCCTTTTAATCATTTATTCATAGTCTTATTTTTCCCATCAGGTTGAGGATGGTAAGATGAGCTGTGAGCAAATTGACTACCCAAACAAGAAAATAATTCAGTCCAAAAATTTCCAGTGAAAATTGGATCTCTATCACTTACAATAATTTTTTGTATTCTATGTACATTTGAGGAAATTTCAACCTAAAAGTGGCCTCTTAAAAAATTAATAAAATAATAAAACTAGTGTTATGAATTTTGGAGGGAAAAGAAGAAAACTTCTTTTTTAATTGTATTATTGGCTTATCTCCTTACAAGTTTACTCAAATTTCAAGTGTAGACACTCGTTAAATTCCACATTCAATGAGTACCCATTATGCATACTTCTGAGATGACCCACAATGATAAAAATTGAAGATACATTAAAAAAAAGTGTTCAGATGTGGAATTTAATTCCACATCCAACACGTGTCTACACTTGAAATTTGAGTAAACTTGCGAGGAGATAGGCCAAACAAAAAAAACACAGTTTTCTTCTTTTCTCTTCAAAATATTTACATGTATCTCTTTTTAATTTAAAGCATTTTGATTAGTTTACATATTATGACATGGAAATTACATGAAAATTTCATGGGCACTTTTAGACTGAAATTTCCTCTAATGGTTTTTGGAATGTTTCCATGAATGCTTTTGCCACAATACTTGATTTAAGAAGATGAGAAAGATAGCAAAAGTGGGTATACCTTGTCATTCAAATTACCACTACCATAATGGCACACTTTCCTTTAGATTTGGGTAAACCTGTAATAAAATCCATTGAAACTTCTTCCTAATGCTGGCTTGGAATGGCTAATGGTTGATGGAGCCTTGGGGTCTTGATAGTCTCTCCTTTATTTTGTTAGCACACCTCACATTCCACCACAAATTTTTGCCCATCTGCTTTAAGACCTTAAAAAAAAAAAAATCTTTCTTGATCATATGGTATGTCTTCAAGAACCCTGAATGTCATCCTATAGGAAAAGTGTGTGATTCCAATAGGACCTTCTACTTGATTTGAGAATTCTTACATAAGTATAAGTGATCTTGGTACCATAATAAATCCTATTTCCATTTAAATGTTGTCTATTACATCAGGGTCTAGTAGTTGTTGAATGATCTTACATATCTTCTCATCTTATTGCCATTCTATCCTTGCTTATTCCATCCAGTCAGATCATGGAATGGATATAACACATAGTAAACCATTTGTTTCTTATTCTTTCCTTGAGATTGTCTGCCAAAATATTTTGTTTTCCCTTTTTGTAGATAATTTCAAAGCCATAGCCCAACATCATTGTGACCAATTTTTTCTGCTCTTCTGAACATAGTCTTTGCTCCAAGAAGTACTTCAGACTATCATGATTTTTTTTATTTTTTATTTTTTATTTTTGAAGTGTCTTCCTATTAGGTATGAACACCATTTCCTAACTGCATGTAGTATGGCCAACATTTATTTTCCATATATGGGTTTGAGTAAGTTCTTTCCTTTAAGTACGCTACTTTCAAAAGCAAGGGGCCTTACTTCCTACATCAAAACTACACTGATGCCATGGCCTGAGGTATCATGCTCCACAATAAATATTTTTGTGAAGCCAGGCATCACCAAGATGGGAGTTTTACAGAGCCTCTTTAAGTTCTTCAAGCAATTTGGTTGCTTCTTTAGTCTATAAAAATGCTTCCTTCAACAATAATTTTGTTAGAGGTGTTGTTATTTGACCATAATTCTTAACAAATTTGTGGTAGTATCCTACAAATCCTAAGAGTCCTTGGATTTTCTTCAAGGTATTTGGGATTGGCCATTCCCTCATAGCTTTGATTTTGTTAGGATCCACCTTGACCCAAATATTCCACTTCTTGAACCCCTAAGGCACACTTGCAAGGTATTTCATACAGTTGTTGCTCTTCCAATAGTGTGCAGACCTTCTCAACATGTTGTACATGCTATTTCCAAAATTTGTTGTAAATTAATATGTTATCAAAAAATACTATCAAAAATTTCTAAGGAAGGGCTTGAAAATATAATTCATCAAACTTTGAAATGTTGAAGTTGCATTTTTAAGTCCAAATGACATAATGAAAAACTCATAATGACTCTCATGTGTTTTAAAGGCTATTTTGATTTGATGATATCTAGAACAAAGATCCAAATTAGTAAAGAAAAATGTTCCATGCAGTTCATCTATGACAGGAATAGGAAACTTATATTTGATTGTGATTTTGTTGAGTTGTTTGTAGTATAGACACATATGCAACGAACCATCCTTTTTTATAACTATCACGACTGGTGAAGATAAAGCGCTCCGTCTAAGTTGAATGATGCCCACCTCTAACATTTCTTGTACCATATGCCCATTCTCACTCTTTTGTGCATGTGGATATATGTAATGCCTAATGTTAGGTGTTACACTTCCTAGTTGCAAATTAATATCATTGTCATGTTCTCAGACAGGTGGAAGATCCTTAGACATTTCTCCAAATACATTAGCATGACTTTCATATATCAACAATGAGCTACATGAAGAAGCAAATGGCTTATCCATTTGAAAATATTTTGTCTTATTAGTAGTTTTATCTTATATAGCCACCGTATTACATGTATTCTTTATTTTGTAATAATTTTAATGTAATAAAGTCCAAGAGACACGTGGGAAGTAAAAGGTCATATATAGAATGTGTAAGGGTTATATGGAAGCCCATAGGTCATAGAAGTTGAAAGGTCACGAGGAAACTCAAAATTCATGGTCATTTTCCATAAATAGATCATCATAACTCAAGTAAAGGGCTTGGATCCATAGAGTTTTTCCTTGTTTTCTCTTGTATTACATAGGAGGTAAATCATTTTTTGGAGAACCAAGTTATGGCTCCAAGTTCCACTGCTGGATCTAGTATTTCACTTATGTAACAATGTACTTGGAAACTTTCATTAATAATCAGAAGCTCCTTGAGCCAACACTTTTTCATGCATGTATTGTGAATGTAGTAAGACTATTCTAGATATGTTTGCATTATATGTTGGTGTAATACATATTAAGATTAATGAACTATTTCACTTAGATATGGATATTGTTGAATGAGTGTTGTTATGCTTTTATAATTGTTTTCTATCTTGTGAACTAATTTGCAGGTTAATCAACAACTCTTTCTCTTCCACTCACGTGTCTCCCTTAGGATAGTTATATTACTTCCCTAACCAGAGGCTCGTTCCTCTTTACCAGCTGAGGAAGTTTCCTGTGCATTCTACATTTGGTGTCACATAAAACTTACATACTTGTTGCCCCAAAGAGTTGTTTGTGATATCTTGTGTATGTGTTGTAATCAAGAGGCACCTCTAAAACCCTTGTAATGGTGGTCAAACCATACAGATGGATGGGACTCCTACACCAAACTATGTGAGGTCTAATTGGAACCTCACATCAGGGAGATCCCCTGTATTTTGGCGATATCTAGCATCGTCAACATTTTGGAGCTAGAAGGAGGGCCAGATGACAAGTTGGGCCTGTGAAGTTTGTTTGAATCTTTTACCTTAAATGGCTTCATCCCATATAATAATCCGAGGTGTTTTTATGAAGCTTTATATCTTTCAATCCCTATGGAATTTTTACATAACTTGTCACATCTAAAGTTCAACGGCAAGGGTACAACAACCATCTTTGATTACGTGATTGAATTTGTTCGGTTTTGTTTTTCAAGTGGTTTTTATTTTGAAGATATTCTCGTAAGGTTGTTCACCCTTACATTAGATGGTCATGCTAAGTAGTGGTGTTATTCTGTACTTGTTGCTACTATATAATCTTTTAAGAAATTGGTTAATGAGCTTTGTTGTGTTTTTGATAAGTATGAATATTAAGATGTTCTTAATTAAATCAATCAACTTGGGATGGAATGGAATGAATCTCTTGAACATTTTGTTGGCAGGTTTCTTCATCTTTGTTATGAATTTTTGGATGAGGATGTGGATTGGAAGTTTTTGGATGAAAAGTTTCATTTCTTAGTCAGGATTTAAAGAAAATCTTTTGAATCAAATTCATCATGCAACCCCATTCAAAAGGAATTTCAATGTCCTAAAGAAGAATCTGACATTCCTTTTATTCCTTTGCCCCTTCCTTTTGATGTATCGAGTGTTGAGCCTATGCTGATCAATAAGCCAGAAGATCAATTTGCTGATGAGGAATTGACTTTTCTTTGACATATTTCCCTAGATGATGATTTTCCTGATCCTATTAATCAATCCAATTCGAATGTTGATAAATCCCTTGTCTATGTTGAACTCGTTAATCAAGCCTAATCCTTGAACAACCATTATCTCGATCATCTTGTTTCTTCTGGATTGTATGATGATGATTATTCAAGTTTCATGGGTGAATATTTGTTCCCGCGGGAAGTTTTCAAATTTTCAAAAGTTTCAAATGGAGTCTGATGCGATTATTGAATATTTCCTTTGAGGTGTGCCTTGTTTTCTTCAAGAAGATGATACATGTATTATTGAGGATTTTTGTTGCAACTTGAAAATTATCTAATGAATTTCAAATGCTCCATGAATCTCATGATTTGAATAACTATAGTTTAGTTGATAAATGTTATCCGAACAAACAACTGACTGTGCTTTCTCAATCTAACTCTCAATATTTTTAGAATTCGAAGTTAAGTTAGGAGAATAGGACACTTCAGCCCATGCTTTGCTTATGTCAGGTTCCTGCTATCCTGATGGCAATTATGAATGTGGTTAGTTTAAAATTTTATCGCACAATCTTATCGTTAACATTATCTCATGGGATGTCGATTCTCTCTTGAGGGATTCTTATTTTCTGCATGTTCAGTGTTTAAACCCTCAAGATGCAAAGTTTAATCATACTTTTAAAGTTCAATTGTTGCATCCCTATTCATGCAAATCTCTGACCTGTGACATGGAAACAAAGAGCGAACTTAATGATTGTCAAATCCTTCAATCTGACATCTCTCTTTCATCATCCATTGAAAAGTTCAAATCACACACCAACATAGATTGTGGTATATCTGTTGACTTCACTTTTAGTATGGAATTGTCTTTGGTCAATATTTCTTTTCAAAAGGTTGTTTCCATGATCCTATTTCTGATTGGCTTGTAGAATCCTATCGGTAAGGACCCATGTCTCACAGTCTGTTATTTCATACATTTAGTCGAGTGTTGTATTGATGTGAACCTAGGAAATGTTGTTATTGTAGAGTTATTCGTTTGATAGAGCAGTCGAGTGTCACATCCTTGTGCTTGCACTTTTTACTTTTACCTTTCAATGCATATGTTTTGGTCATTTATCTTTTGCACTGCATTGTATCTCACGTTGATTTTACACGAGCACATCTTTCGACTCAAGAGTTAGGAGCAACTTCTATGGCTGCATTGGAAGTTTTATTTCATTTAACCCAACTTTTTAATTGTTAGTTTAGGTTAGGATAGGTTGCATTTAGTTAAATGCATTGCATTCCTGGTTTGCATTTTCAATTTTTCATGCTTTGCCTATTTGGTTCCAATAGTTCTTGCATAAAAGCTAGTTTTGAGCTTCAATTCGACGTTGCTAATCTTTTGTGAAAGTCAAGTTGTGGTAACGTGCAACCCTTGGCTTATCTTTTTCCCTCTTAAGTGATTTGGTTTACATATTTAAATTCAACGATTTTGGGATGGAAAATATGATCCTTTCAATTGGGAAACCATAAGCAGAATCACGATGCCTGTATATTTTCGGATTCTCGTTCCTTTACTCGGTTATGTTTGTTAATAGTTTTTTCTTTCCTGCCTGTTTGAGTAGAGAAAGATAAGGAGAAAAACTTTAGTAAGTAAAGCATCAGAGGTTTATAAACTTGTCTTTGAATGAGAAACATCTCTTTATCTCTATAAGCTAGGATCCCTCTTCTTCCACAGTAATATAAAAGGTGCTTGTAACTACCCTCCTCCCACATTTACCCAATCTAATCGGTCCACTAGGGTAAATATTTGATGAAGAGTTACTATGATATGATTCAAACCTCGAAGTATAGTTAAGGAAGTGGAATTGAAAAAACAAAACCAAACTGACCTACCTTACGAGCTATAGGAACCCCAGAGGCTAAGCAACCACTACAGGTGCCCAACCCCTGAGTTAACTTTCCTTTTGAATGAACTAGACCCCCATTCACTCCCATGAAAATCCCTCCATGCGAATGAAACCCTCCAATCACTCCCACAACAAGGCCTCCATGCGATTGCAGTCTTTTTTATGCAGTTATGTGCGAGCGACCCCAAATTCTGAGCCACTTTTTCAAGGCTAGGTCTCATGCCTCTGCCCAAAATTTGATGAGATTCTAAAAAATGGTAAATAACAAGAAGAAAATGTCTCTAATGCAAAACTTTAAGAAGGACTTGAACTAACTCATCCTAACCATGACAGCCAGTTCGTCAAACACATCATGAATATGCAACGTATAGGTCATAAAAGCACATCTGAACATAGGGATCTCATACTTATCTGAGAATCACCAAGAAGGTATGATGCCCTCTCACATTAGCTACATTATCATCTATTAGGTCATTCATTCATTAACATTTCATCTACTAACCAAAACATGATGAGATCCATAACTCAAGACTGTCATAAAACCATACTTATAACCAACATATAACTAGATAAATAACAACAATAGAATAACCATCAAAGCCATATAATAACAAGTACATTTACACAAAGAATAAGAGGAAAAGAGCTCTTATTAACATATGCAAATCCAACCAAGTCAGGGACTTCCACATACCACCCGACCATAGATTGGGCTAAACCAAATATCTCTTTCAACCAATCACCCCCGTGCCATATTCCAAGCATGAATGTGGGATCTCATGGAATAACCAATAAAAAGCCAACCCAGGGCTTCCAGAGGCCAAACCACCTCAACCCTCAACCAATGATTCCACCTCACGGTCGAACATCACTAACCATCACCAGATTGGTCTCTATCCAAGCTGTCCAGGGCTCCAAAACATTTGTTCCAACCCGGCTTCCAGGACTAGTAACTCAACCCACAGTTTCCATCGGGGTCCATAGAGTTTGTCCAAACAAGGCTTCCAGGACTACTAACTAACCCACCAAGGGCTCCAAATCGTTTGTCCAACCAAGGCTTCCAAGACTAGTAACTCAACCCAAGCTATTACAGGTCTTCTACAGTGTTTGTCCAACACAGCCTCCAAGAACTAATAACTCAACCCATAACCAAAGGAACATGAGCACCAACCAAAAAACAAAGATAAACCCACAACACCATGGCAATCCAAGAAATAGAAAGGCTAGGCAAAACCACTGTCAAACCAGGCAATCCTCCATGCTAATGGCAGATCAAAACCAAGAAACCACTTGCATATGCTATGCATGCCAAAACTAGCAAGGAAATCATACATGTAACTCGGTAACTGCAACCAAAACTAGTTGTAGTTGTTGATCCCGTTGTCCTCTTTCACTTTCTTGATTTTCCTTTGCCTTCTCACTCTAAATCCAAAGTATGCCCCACTTCTCCAAGAGTGCTTCAAGAAAACTCTAAGTGTCAAAGAGTATGAGAGAGAGAGAATTGAGTGAGAGTGCCAAGGACTAAACTTACAAAAGCTAACACTCACAAAAGTTGTGAACTAATCCTCAAAAGCCTTTTATCATTAAGGCCTATATTTTCTTCATTTTCCATTATTTTCCTTCAATTTCCTCCTCACATGCAACCTGTGACCTTTCACCTTCCTTTTCTCCTATTTTCCATTATTTTCATAAATACAAAATGCCATTAAATGCCTCATGCCTTTCAAAATCCTTTACCAATTTCCATAACCTTTAAATTAATCACAAGTGATCCCCATAACTATCATTTTGCCCAACATTTAGTTTGGCATACTTGTCCCATGACCTTGGTCATTATTTAGCCTTTATTAATTTTATTACATGGATTTTTAACCCGGGGGCCATTACATTGCTTAACGCATATTTGTTATACATGCAAAGAAAATTAATAATAATAATAAAGGGTGAAAGAAGAGAAAGGCTCCTTGCATAGAGAGGTAAAGCAAGCGACTTCGCCGAGGTACTATCCAAGCTTGCTGGCAAGGAAGCAATGCTTGTGTTCCTGAAGTGACTCTGCTGGGGTACTGTCCAGGCCTGCTGGCAGCGGAGCAACACTAGAGATGAAAAAATCATACTCTGGTTGTCTCTAACTCGCTTGTTTATATTACCCTTATTCTCATCAAAAGGATTATGATATGGCTAGCTTTATGATGTGCTTTGGCAATCAATGAAATGAAGGAGATTGTATCTTTATCTGGGTAGAATGGGGAGCCGAGGTGACTCACTGATTGAATCAATACTTCCTGGAAAATTGAGACTTCGTGCATAAAGTGAAACTAAAACAGAGAAGTTGGGGTTCTCTTGGTGTTTTCGCTATGACAACAACCCTCCAAATTTTTCTCCTTATTCAATTTTGGAGCCTACGTGAATTGCCGTTCAAATATACCCAGTGTCATCATGTTGTTTTCTTGACTATCTCGTTGTTTTCTCCAAGTATCATTTCCTCCTAAGTCAATGTTTTCTAAGTGTCAACACCTTATATTTAAAAGCACTTGTGTTATCTTATCCAAAGATATGGGAAGGCATAACTTTTCCTGACTTAGTAACTGGCTTTGTTCAACATGCAACACATACACAAAAGTGAGAAAATGCACATGTTTTTCATAATTGCAGTTGAAAGAGGCAATGTTGATAAAAATTTCACTTTCCTTGGGAAAATGTTTGCTCCAAGATGATAAAGAATTGTGCTCTTGTTGAGCGCACACCTTCAGGCTGAGCAACTGCGCCCTAATTGAGTGCACTCCATCAAGATCAGAGAATGCATTCTCTAGCTGAGCACACTCCTTTAGCACGAAGAACTACACCCTCCTTGAGCGCATTAGCATACCTTGAACCAATGAATGTTTTCTCCTTCGTGCTTCGACTGTATGCCCTATGCCCTCCTAGTTCCTCTTGAGCGCATAAGCACACTAGGAAGGCTCGAAACCTAACCCCTTATTCCATCGATGTGCACCCTCCTTAGTACCTTTGAGCACATGAACACACCCAAAACCCACAAATGATTTCCTTCATGCTTTGACAATGCACCTTGCGCCCTTGATCTCTTTCTCTCTCTTGCTTGAGTGCAAAAGCACACCTTGAAGGCCTCTTATGAGCCTTGACCTTCCATTTTTTCTCCAGCATTTGCCCTCCTCTGATTTGATGTTATTTTCTTGCCTAAATAGTGACCACATCCCATCTTTTATAGGGTTACACTATGATGTTGCATTTGGTTGCTCTTCGAACATGATTTGCTGAGTTATCGCTTTAAATAGATAGAGGATTTATTGAAGTTAATCCTTATCGCCATGAGTGTGCTTCCATGTTCAGGTGTACCAACTACTAGTCTCATTACTCTTTCATCATCTGTTGGAACGATTCCTTCCACTACCCATCAAGTGGCCTCAAACGAAGCTTCAGAAGCAGGCATTGAAGAAGTAGTGGAAGTTACAAAGTCTACCATTCCTATTCTCACAGACACACACAATGTTTTATAAAAAAATGTACCGAGGTCTGGTGGAAGGATATTAAAGACATATTCATGCAAAAATAGTTCCTTGAGAATTTGGAAGACAAGAAATTCTATATCAACATCAAGCGGTCCAGGATACATAGGATTGCATGTGGGTTCCCAGTCATACCTTGTGTAGAGGCAATCAAATGGATTATATTACATATGGATGATTCAAATTTTGTGCTGCGTAGTGGAAGTGGTGGTCATCTTGCCACATATCATGGAGAGGACATGCGTACTTATTACAAGATGTTGAAACCCACAGAGTATGCCAATAACAGATTCTACACTAGATGGGCCAATCTCAACATAAGTGAAATCATTAAGTCCTTGTGTCAAGAGCCTGCCAAATTCTGACATTGCCCGAGTGCAGTATATCCAGACAGGATTTTAGGGAGGTGTACTAGTATCTTATTGCTATGTGTTAACCAAGGAAAAATATTTAATTGGGCGGATATACTTTCTTCTGAGTTGCAGTGACATGTTGGAGATGCCAAAGTATCTCAAAGAGAAAATCAAGCACCAAAGTTTTATATGTTATCATATCTATTATATGGGATCTGTGCTCGATATGCATTTCAAGGGATGTCTTGGAATTGGACTCCACAAGACAAATTCCTAGTCTACTTCCATTGTAGGGTGTTGTCAAAGTTAAGTTTCAAGTGAGCATATGACAGATTAGCCTAAAATTTCTTTGTAATCATATTTTAAATGATTTATGAGATCGACCATCCTTGCATGACTGACTAGGTGAAAGAGGCATTGCGTGATGTCGAAAATTGGTTTGCTGCAACAGAAGGTACATATATCAAATGTCAAATTTCGCCTCATCTTATACCACATTATGTGACTAACAAGGTGGTCCTACTAGAAGTTGCTTATCAGTTAAATAAAGGGTTGTCAAGAGTTCTATGTTGAAGGAAGAAGGTCCCTTGTCCCACTTTCTTTCTGAGGATTGGAATGTATGAGCTGAAGAACCACAAGGCGACATAAGATGAAATATAAGAGATAAAACGCTTGCGCTTTGCAGTCAAGGACTTTCAGGGGCATTATCCCAGGAAAGTGTTCAAGAAACATTGTGACAAGATTAGCTTCACTTAGGGATGTACATCAATGACTGCTGCAGAAGATGAAAAGGCAAAAAATTGGTACAACACATTAAGAAAGACATGTCCAGGACTTGAAGCAGGAAAAGGATCAAGCATGAGCCACCAATAGAAAGTAGCAGAAAATGGAAAGTTAACCCATTGAACAAGGGAGCTATGAAGGTCGGACAGGAGGAGAAATAATTGGAGGCAAAAATGCAACAAGAAGAATAGGAGAAGAGGAAGCAAGATGAATTACTTAGAAAGAAACAAGAAGAAGAAGAAGAAAGGAGAGTGGAAGAAGAACAACAAAGGCAGTCACAAGAGGAGGAAGCAACAAAGAGGCTAGAAGAAGAAGAAATGACTCATGAAATAGAGGAATAATTCGAGGAAGATGATTTCATCCATACCATAGATTATGAACCAGGTTCTCCAGAAGAACCTCCTCTTACAGGTGGTCATCTCCCATTTGATGAAATGGGAGTCACACCTCCACTTGAAGACAAAGTCATGGACGTATGTAATCTCACATTTGACCAGTTGAAGAAAAAGATCGTGCAACAAATACAAAGCCAAATTATCCCCAAAATTCAGTCTCTATATCCACGGAGAAAGTGATAATCACAGATACTAGGAGGAATCCCCAGGCAATCATGGCAACTAATGTTGCTTTTGCTGCAACAACATAGGATAACTCAAAGTATATTTTGAATGAAAATGCGTGCTTGAGGAAAGAGTTGGCTAGAATAAACCAACAAGTGAAGCACGTTGCTGTGGAAAATCAATAGTTATCTTCACATAGTTTCAACATAGAAGAATGGCAGTCGGCCATACAGGAGGAGTTAAGGCTAATGGAAAACACCATGGTGCAATTGTATGATGAAATGATACTTATACATGAGGCAATGACACCTCTAGTTGGTATAGAAAAGAAAGCGCAAGAAGTTCTAAAGCTCCTAAAGGTGGCAAACAGAGTTGTTGATCAAATACAAGAATGGGTTGCCAAATATCTAGAGGTTCTGCAACAGTTGGTCAGAAAAGACAGGGTTGTTGTTGAGGTGGACAGAGTACCGTTGAGACTCCATAGTCAGAATTAGATCTTCCTCAGCGAACAGTTGGCTAAAACTGTAGCTGCTTATAATCAATTGCATAATGGTTTGGATTCCCTAGTGTAGAAGCATGGGATGCCTTCGGTGGGATCACTCGAAGAGACAAGAGGCAGGGATATCATCTTACGAGAAGTGCGACAACACATTGAGAAAATCAAACAAGCATTATAAGAGGAGAGCTTGGAGATCACTAATAACATTACTCTATAATATTCCATTACACCAACTAAAGCTCACATGAAACTGTCCTTGTTGTGGAATAATGTGCAATCTAGGTCCAAATATATATTGATAGAAGCATTGGAGGTAAAGATGTAGTTTGCAATAGATTTGTCAGTCCGAATCAAAGCTATTGCTTCATAATGTAGAGCATGGCATTCATATATCACTAATGAGCTACATGAAGAAGCAAATGACTTATCCATGTCAAAGCATTTTGTCCTATTAGTAGTTTTTTCTTATATAGCCACCATCTTACATGTATTTTGTCTTTTGTAACAAGTTTAATGTAATGAATTCCAAGAGACACATGTGGAGTGTAAAAATGCTCATGTGGAATGTGAAAAGAAACTTGTGGAATGTAAAAGGTCATATATAGAATTTGAAAGGGTTATATGGAAGCCCATAGGTCATAAAGTTGAAAGGTCATGAGGAAATACAAAAGTCATTGCCATTTGTTACAAATAGCTCCTCATAACTCAAGTAAAGGGCTTGGATTCTTAGAGTTTTTCCTTGGCTTCTCTTGTATTACATAGGAGGTAAATCATTCTTTGAAGAAACAAGTTGTGGCTTCATGTTCCACTACTGGATCTAGTGTTTCACTTATGTAACAATGTATTTGGAACGTTTTCGTAATAATCAGAAGCTTCTCAAGGCAACACTTCTTCATGCATGTATCGTGAATGTAGTAAGACTATTCTTGATATGTTTGCGGTATATGTTGGCGTAATACATACTAAGATTAATGAACTATTTCGTTGCTTAGATATGGATATTATTAAATGAGTGTTGTTATGATTTTGTGATTGTTTCTTATCTTGTGAACTAATTTGTAGGAACAAATCTTTCTCTTTTGTTGACTAGTCTCCCTTAGGATAGTACTATTACTTCCCTAATTGGAGGCTCATTTCCCTTCACTGGTTGTGGAAGTTTCCTGTGCATTCTACATTTGGTGTCACACAAATCTTACCTACTTGCTGGCCCAAAGAGGCGTTTGTTATCTCTTGTTATATGTGTTTTAACCAAGGTGTACTTCTAAACCTTTGCAATGGTGGCCAAACCATATAGCTGGATGGGACTCCTACACCAAACAATGTGAGGTCTAATTGGGACCTCACAACGGGGAGATCCCCTATATGTTGGCGGTATCCAACACCATCAACATTTTACCTTAAATGGATTCATCCCATATCATAATCTTGAGGTGTTTTTCTAAAGATTTAGATCTTTAATCCTTGTGGAATTTTCACATGACTTGTTACATCTAAATTTCAATGCAAAGGGTGCAACAATCATCCTTGATTACATGATTGAATTGTTCAATTTTGTTTTTCAAGTGGTGTTTATTCCAATGATATTCTCGCAAGGTTGTTCACCCTTACATTGTATGGTTGTGCTAAGCGATGGTGCTATTATTTACCTGTTGCTTCTATCTCATATTTTAAGCAATTGGTTAATGAGTTTCATCTTGCTTTTGACAATTATGAATATCAATATCTTCTTAATGAAATCAATTAGCTCAGGATGGAATTGAATGAATATCTTAAATGTTTTGCTGATAAGTTTCTTCATCTTTGTCATGAATTTCCGGATGAGGATATGGATTGGCAGTTTTTGGATTAAAAGTCTTGTTTCTTAGTCAAGATTTCAAGAAAATATTTTGAATCAGATTCATCATGCACTCTCGCTCAAAAGAAATTTCAATGTCCTGAAGAAGAATCCAATATTCCTTTTACTGCTTATCCCCCTCCTTTTGATGTTCCGTGTGTTGATCCTATGCTGGTCACTAAGATGGAAGATCAATTTGTTGATGAGGAATTGACTTTTCTTTCACATATTTCCCTAGATGATGATTTTCCCGTTCCTATTAATCAATCATCTTCAAATCTTGATAAAGCCCTTATCGATCTTGAACCCGTTAATCAAGATGAATCCTTGAACAACCATTATCGCGATTAGCTCATTTCTTCTGAATTGTTTGATAATGATTGTTCAATTTTCATGGATTAATATTTGTTCCCGCAAGAAAATTCATATTTGCAAAAGTTTCAAATGGAGTTTGATGCGATTATTGAAGATTTTCTTTTAGGTATGCCTTGTTTTGTTCAAGAAGATGATATGTGTATTATTGAGGATTTTTTTTGTAATCTTTAAAATCTATTAGATGAATTTAAAATGCTCCATGAATTTCATGATTTGAATAACTTTGGTTTGGTTAAAGAATGTTGTTTGGACAAACAACTAACCGTGCTTTCTCAGTTTAACTACCAATCTTTTTAGAATTTGAAGTTAGGTTAAGAGAATAAGACACTTCAACCCATGTTATTCATTATGTCGGGTTCCTGCTATCCCGATGGTACTTATGAATTGTGTCAATTTAAAATTTTATCACGCAATATTATCATTAACATCATCTCATGGATTGTTGATTCTCTCTTGAGGGATTCTTATTTTATGCATGTTCAATCTTTCATTAGGGGAATTTTGAGGTCTAAAATGGGCATCCTAAGAAAAATGTACAATGAAAATAAACTTTATAAGAACCAATAGGATTCAAGATGATGATGTCAACCATGGGGGATGATTCACCATTTTTGGAGTAAAAAAGTAAAAAGATTAAAAAATAATAAAATAATAAAACTACTTTTTTCAACTCGTATTTTCAACTTATCTCCCTAAGGTTTTACTCAAATTTCGAGCGAGAGTACTCGTTGGATGCAAAATTTAATTCCTCATCCAAGAAGTATCCATGTTGCATACTTTCGATGGACCCCGCTACATGAAAAATGAGAAATACATGAAAAAAATGTGATTGCAATCATTTTTTCATGTATTTCTCATTTTTTGTGTAGCAAGGTCCATCGAAAGTATGCAACATGGGTACTCCTTGGATGAGGAATCAAATTATGCATCCAACGAGTGTTTCTGCTTGAAATTTGAGTAAAACCATAAGGAGATAAGTTGAAAATACGAGTTGAATATATATATATATATATATATATATTTTTTTTTTTCCTCTAAAATTTGATGATGTAATTTAATCTTATTTGATTATTTCTACTATTATTTTATAATTTCCTTAGGAGACCCATTTTAGACCTCAAAATTCCCCTAATGAAATCCTCAAGATGGAAAGTTTAATCATACTTTTAAAGTTCAATTGCTGCATCCCTCTTCATGCAAATCTCTAATCTTTGACGTGGAAACAACGAGTAAACTTAATGATTATCAAATCCTTTGATCTGACGTCTCTCCTGCATCATCCATTGAAAATATCAACTCGCACACCAACATGGATTGTGGTCAATCTATCGACTTCGCTTTTAATATGGATTTGTCTTTGGTCAAACTTTCTTGTCAAAGTATTTCAAAAGGTTGTTTCCATGATCCTATTGTTGATATGCTGGAAGAATCCTATCGGTCAGGACCCAAGTCTCATGACCTTTTCTATGCATTTGGTCAAGTGTTGTATGGATGTGAACATGGGAAATGTTGTTGTTATATATTTTTTCTTTTGATTGAGCAATCAAGTGTGCCACACCCTTGTGCTTTCACTTTATGCTTTTACCTGACAGTGCAAATGATTTGGTCATTTAATATTACATTGCACTGTATCTCACGTTGATATTTCACGAGCACATATTTCAACTCAAGAGTTGGGAGCAACTTCTATGGCTATATTGGAAGTTTCATTTCACTTAAATCGACTTTGTAACTGTTAGTTTAGGTTAGGATAAGTTGCATTTAGTTAGATGCATTGAATTCCTGGTTTGCATTTTCAATTTTTCATGCTTTATCTTTTCGATTCCAATAGTTCTTGCATAAAAGCTGGTTTGACCTTCAAGTCAATGTGGCTAATATTTTGTGAAAGGAAAGTGGTGTTAATGTGAAACCCTTGGCTTATTTGTTACCCTCTTCTGTGATTTTGTTTACATATTTAAAGTCAATGATTTTTGGATGGAAAATACAATCCTTTTAGCCAAGAAACCATAATCAGAACCGTGATGCCCATTTCTTTTGGGATTCTCGTTCTTTTACTCGGTTATGTTTGTTAATAGTGTTTTCTTTCCTATCTCCTTAAGTAGAGAAAGAAAAGGGAAATTTTTTTAGTGAGAAAAGCATCAAAGGTTTATAAACCTGTATCTGATGGAGAAACCTCTCCTGCTCTCAATAAGTCAGGATCCCTCTGCACGCCAGTAACACAAAAGGTGCTTAACACATATTTGTTTATACATGAAAAGGAAAATAATAATAATAATAAAGGGTGAAAGAAGAGAAAGGCTTCCCGTGTAGAGAGATAAAGCAAGCGACTTCATCGGGGTGCTGTCCAAGCTCACTGGCAACGAAGCAAGGCTTGTGTTACTGAAGTGACTCCACCAGGGTGCTGTCTAGGCCTATTGGTAGCGGAACAACACTAGAGATGAAAAACTCATACTCTGATTGTCTGTTATGGCCTTTTATATTACCCTTATTTTCATCCAAAGGATTATGATATGGATAGCTTTATGATGTGTTATGTCGAGTATTGAAATAAAGGAGACTGTATCTTTAACCGAGTAGAATGGGGAGTTGAGGTGACTCACTGATTGAATTAATACTTCTTGGAAAATTGAGACTTTGCACATAAAATGAAACCAAAACAGAGAAGTTGGGGTTCTCCCAGTGTGTCACTGCGACAACAACCCTCCAAAATTTTTGCCTAATTCAATTTGGAGCCTACATGAATTGTCATTCAAACCTACCCAATGTCGTCGCGTTATTTTATTTACTATCCCATTGTTTTCTCCAAGTGTCGTTTCCTCCTAAGTCAATGTTTTCTAAGTGTCATCACCTTATCTTTAAAAGCACTTGTGTCACCTTATCCAAGGATAGAGGAAGGAATAAATTTTCCTGAATTAGTAACTAGATTTGTTCAACATGAAACACACACACACACACAGACACAAAACGGGAAAAGGAACATGTTTTCCATAAATGCAGTTGAAAGAGGCATTGTTGATAAAAACTGCACCCTCCTTCGATAAAAGTGCACAACAAGATGACAAATAATTACGCTCTTGTTGATCGCACTCCTTCAAGTTGAGCAACTGCACCCTAGTTAAGTGCACCCCATCAAGCTCAGAGAATGCACTCTCCAGTTGAGCGCACTCCTTCGGCATGAAGAACTATGCCCTCCTTGAGCGCATCCTAAACTAAGGAATGATTTTTCCTTCATGCTTCGACTGTGTGCCCTGTGCCCTCCCAATTACTCTTGAATGCATAAGCACACTGGGAAGGATTGAATCCTAATCCCTTGTTACTTTGATGTGTGCTTGTGCACCCTCCTTAGTCCCTTTGAGCACACGAGTGAGACCTGAACCCATAAAGGAATTCCTTTGTGATTCGACAATGCATCCTATGCCCTTGATCTATTTCTCTCTCTTGTTTGAATGCACAAGCGCACCTTGAAGGCCTCTTGTGAGCCTTGAAATTCCATTGTTGCTCCAACATGTACCCTTCTCTGTTTTGATGCAATTTTCTTGCCTAAATAGTGAGCATGTCCCATCTTTGATAGGATTACACTCTCATGCTGCATTTGGTTGCTCTTCAAACATGATTTGCTGAGTTATTGCTTGAAATAGATAGAGGATTTCTTGAAGCTCATCTTTTTTTCCACTAGTGTGCTTCCATGTGCAGGTGTTCCAACTACTAGTCTCGTTACTCTTTCATCATCTATTGGAACGATACTTATATAGGGATTAACAGAGCAAGGTGACATGGTGCCTCTAGGGCTTGCCACGTGGCATGGACAAATGGCTCATTATGATTGGTGAAAAGGCTAAAAATGGGCGAGACATGGCACCCCTCACGAGATGCCACGTGGTATGCTGAGGTCATGCTAACTTCATCTTGTAGATTACCAAGGAAACCTAGGGACCAGGTCACAATGCACAATTATATGGGACATCAACACAAATTTTAATGGCATGGTCACTTTATAAAAGGAGAAAAGCCTTTGGCATGGTCATATGAATGTGATCATTTGGTTTTAAACTTTGAAAGTGTTGGAAAAACTGTTAGTCCATTGTGAACTCTCATAAGCCATGTGACCTCCATGCAAATATAAATGTAGGTAATCCATTTGGTTCTATTGTGGCTGCTACAACAAGCTCCAAAATTTTGGCTTACACTCAATTTCAGAGCCTTCCTTGGTTTTGTACATTATTGTCACAAACATTAAAGCTTCATGAACCTTCTTGAAGTATTTTGCTCCGTTTGCAAGTTGGTTAAACTGTCATCTTTTGGCATGATTGGTTGTCACACAATGTGTAGAAGCCTTTTTTGATGTTTTCAAGGGTCTATCTTTGTGTATATGAGTTTCTCTAACTATGTAAACATTTGTCGCACTCATTGACAAAGTTTTAAGCACTCTCACACAAGTGTCGTCATGGTCGTCCCCAAGTCTATCTTAAGTGTCAAACTTGTCGTAACTAGTTGTAAAGTTGTCACACGGAGGGAAATGCATTGTTCATGGGTCATGGATGATATTTGTTGTTGTGTGGTCAAGTATTCTAAGTGTGAGATCACTGTAAAAGTCTTATCATTGTTCACATCAATCTAACCTATCTTACACAACTATTTTGGAAAAGGCTTCCCGACTAAGAAACTTGGCTTCACGCAGACTCCTTGAACTGCGCATTGCGCTGTTTCAATTATCTAGTTGTGACCTTGGCCCTTGGCACTACGCAATGCACAATTCCTACCTCCTAGGATTACTGCACTATGCAATTTCTGTGTTCAAGCTCTGGCCCAGACCTTCAAGATTGCACAATCCTTCCTCCCAACCCGACCTTCACTATGCACTGCGTAATCACAAGCCTCAAGCTCATTCCTTGAGCCTATGAACTATGCATTTACGAAGCAGCCTAGCCTCCCTTGTCTCCTAGAACTACGTAGTATGTCCTTTCAGTGCCCATTCCTTCATCTTGTCCCACTGGATCTCAGGACTGCACAATTTTTTCCCTCGGTCTTGCCTGAATTTCACACTGCGCAATCTCAAGGCTCAAGACTCACCCCTAGATGCTTGAACTACACAGTCATTGAGCTCTCTCTCCTGGCATGTTACCTGATTCCAATTTAGTTAATGGATCAAAATGCAATACCTTAGACTAGGGGGTTTTCAAACTGATGTTGTCTCATCATGAGTGAATTGCAGATGCAGGTATTCTATCATAGCATGGCAATATGTTGAAGAAGGAGATGAAGGAGGGAAGCATGCTCAAAGACACACTTGTTGTTGAATACACAAGCTGATTAATCAAGAAAAGCAAAAGGGACATCAATTTGCGATCATAACTCAAGACTTGAGATCGTTAAAGATTACTTATCACCAAGTTATACACAGGTGAAAAGAAGAAGCATACACTCGGCACTCAACAACAATACTGGCTTGACATTGCCACATCATCATGCAGTCCATGTCAGCAATGTCATGTCATGTCATGTCATGAGTGGTCACATGCCACACCTTGTGGCCAATGATGTAACATATGTTTCAGAAATGTATTGTAAAGTGAAAGTCCAAAGGACATGTGTGGAATACAAAGAGTCATGTAAAGTTGAAAAGTCATAGGAAGTCAAACAGTCATGAGGGTAGTCAAAGAGTCACAAGGAAGGGGAAGCACACACCTTGGTTCTATATGCTCCCTCATTGTATGGGCAAAGGACTTTTCACTTTGGCTCCTCCCACAACATTAGAGAGATAAGCTAGTTGTTTGAGAGAGCAAGGAGTGGCTTCGACTCTCCACTACTGGAGCTAGTGATGTTCATTGTAAACACGTGTCTTGGAACTTTTGCTTAATAACAAAAGCCTTCAAGGTCAAGCAATTCTTCATGCATTGATTATGAATGTTTGTAAGACTATTCTACAAATGTTTGTCTTCATGTTTTCTTTGACATGTGTTAAGATAGTTGAGCTATTACAGTTGTTTTAGTACTTATCTTATTGAGAATGTGTTGTAATGGTCATTATTGTTGTCCCATTCTTGTGGACTACTCCGCAGGACATTAGACATATATTTTTCAATCGCTGGTTGTAACGAATGTCACATCCTCTATGGACTATTCTGCTAGATGTTAGACAGATCCTTCGAGTTCATGCGTGTCTCTTCTCGGGTGGTACTACTATCTCTCTCTTAGAGGCTCACTTTCTTCCTCTCTCCACAGTAGAAGAACTTTGACACATTTACAACTGAACACTCACCAGACACACCTTCTTGCTTTTCAAAGGCACCATTGCATCCCTCTCTCTTGGTGACAGTTAGAGCCAAGGCATATCTTTAAGATAATTGACAACCAATCCTTTATACCAGATGGGACTCCTACACCAAAAAATTTGAGGTCTAATTGGGACTTCATATCAGGTAGATCCCCTTAATGTTGGTGGGTCCAACATCATCAATAGCTTCAAAAGCAAGGACGAACATGAATGAATAGTAACATATTTTTGAGCTATGTGGTTCGATGACGAGTTTCATATCATTGCAAGGGATTGGAGAACAAATGCCTATGGTATGGTTATAAACAAAATCTTAATGGACTTGCGGTCATAATTTGGTTTGTGGTTTTAGTTTGTTTATAATGTTGTTCTCCACTGAGGTTCAATTGGCTCTTGATTGATCTCACACACACACACACATTAACCCACGGTTTGGATGATGAAATTAGCTTGTTTCATGGTTAAAGCCTCATATCCCTGGCTTGTTGATGATAATTGTCTACAAGTTCGGTTTCGTTCTTGGGTCTTGGCTTCAATATAACATGATATGATACAACACATGGTTCCACACACTATGGAGATTGGACATCGTTCAACAAAATAACACAGTGAGGAGGCGGTGGATGATTGACTCTCTCTAACACATAGGATTGATGGTTGGATATCGAATAACTTGGGACATCGAGGAGGTTTAATATATATAGTGTCTGATCGACACAACGCAATGGATTAATCACCAAGCCATTTGCTACATAAGCAGTGACACAATGTTGAAACACGTAATACTTGAATCTCGAGGGTGAACAATGATTGATATACATGTACTGCTGAGTTGTATTGATTAATGTGGTCTATCCACGAAATCAGTTCCCTGCTCTCTCCCCTTCAAAGGTTCAAAACAAAATTGTTTTGAAAATGTTGTATGGTAAGGAACATTGTGTAACAGAAGTGATAGTTAATTATCGCTACAACCCAAATGTCATAGGTTTAAATTTAACAAGTTATGTTTTATCATTTTGTTTTTCATTTTGTCACACTATTAAACAAGATAGAGAAGGCCATTTCGTAGAATTGTTTTCAGAAAGTGCCATTTTATAACACATGGACTGAAAGCGCCTTTCTGTAGAATAATTAATTTAAATTTTGGTTTTATATGTTTTTGGGGTTTTTGGGCACATTTAAAGGTCAAATTAAATTTTGAAAGAAGCATGATGATTAGGGTTTAGTGATGAACAATCCAAGAGGCATGAAATGTCTTAACGATGCATTTTTGAAGTTTAGAATCGATGTTATGTGTTTTGGGAGTTTATGAGTAGGTTGCAATTGATGTTTGGTATATGTTAAGAACAAGTTTAGAGGAGGGCTTTATGTGACTAGATTGATGAATAGGTTAGAACAAAGTATGGACAGGTTATGATGGGTTGATGACAACAATATTCAAATATTATGAAAAGAGGTCCACAAGAAGTTGAGGAAGGAGATGGGTCCCTCCTCTAGAAGCAAGTTTGCAGGTAGACAATATCCATATGGCTTCAATAACATAAAATATATGACAGTTGCTCCTTCATTCAAGTCTACAAAATGTTTTATATGCCACAGTCTTAGTCACATTATATGAAAATACAACATGAAGATGTTACCTAATAAAAACAGGGAATGAAAAGGTTCTACCATGCAAAGAGAAAGTCACACTAAGGTTTGGAGAAGAAAATAGGTTGAGCTTGAAAATGAATATCATGAATATGCCTTGAGTGTTTAAGGCAATGATACGAGTTGTCGATCAATTATATGTCCTGAGGTGGAATGCATGATTCTTCCATTTAAAGTTCTACATAATGAAAAAGTTCTATGTTTATTATGCTAAGTATACATTGGAGAAGGATTTCAAAGGTTGCCACCATAACAATATCATAATGGAATGCTCTTGGAGATCAACCTAATAAGCATGGATGATGTAAAAGGAAGGAAATGGACTCTAAGTATGAAGAAAAAAATATGAATGAACCAAGGCAGGATGATCACTACCAGGAAAACAATTATCAAGGTGTTGATCATTTGACATAGTGGATGAGCAGATTTTAACACTTACATCTATCATGGACTCATACAGGTCTTTTAGAGGTGATATCTCGTGCTTGATGGGAGAGTGTGATAGCATACATGTACAGGTCAGAGGATATGTTTAAGGATTCAACCACGCAAGAATATTGACAAGATGAGGCTGCATTTACAGTCCCACTAGGTCCACAAGATGGCTCAAGATGAATGCATATATTAACAAATATGACATACATCTGAAGATGAAGGAAGTGTGGTATCAATAGGAGACTCTATCAGGTCCACAAGAAAGTCCAAGAATAGTTGGAGAACACAGACAAGCACATACAAATGTTGGAAGTATACTCTCGGGGGGAGAATCTATCAAGTCCATAGGAAAGTACAAGAACAATTGGAGAAGCATTGGTAGGCACTTACAACATGGAATCAGTGGGAGACTCCACTTATATCAGGATCAAGTTGGTACACAATCATCACAACTTGGTTGGCACCCATGTCCTTTTCCATTAATGTAAAAGGGGAATATAATGCAAACATTGAAGATGGAAGTTTAGGAAGCAATAAGATCAAGCAACAAGTCGAAGGGAGAGAGTGTGCATACATGAAAGAAGAAAATGCAAAGAAGAGAAGCAACATAATCAAGTGGAAGTCCCTAACAACATGTTAGTAGGAGTTTGGAGTTTTTGATAAATTTCCATAAACGAATCTCAATGTTTGGTGGTGTTTCCATCAATGGCAAAGGGGGAGATTTTTGCACATAGTGTTGTCATTAATGACAACAACTATTATTGATCTCAAAGGGGATGTCCAAGGCAACAACAATGTCATTCATGAATCAAAGGAAGTAATATGATAGTTGGATCTCTTGCATTCCCTCATCCAGTGAAGTAAAAAATGTTTGACATTTGTTGAGTTTTTGACAAGATTATGATGTCCTAATGAGCTTATGGATAGTATGGTTGGATAATCCTTTTTGAGACCTTCCCAACAGTATAATCACACTCTAAAAAACTCCTTTTGGATGGGAAATTATGGCCATTTGAAAATCAACATTAGTCAAGGACCTCAAATATTATGCCAAAACCCAAAGTCACCAAATTTATTAAAGGTTGCACATGTTGAGGGTGGATCCACCAATGGAAAGTTAATCAATGGTTTCAAGCACATTAACTTGCGTACTATTTAACAGGGTTAAACAACGTGAAACTTTTAGCAATTCTAATGATGATCACAAGAATAAACGATTCGTATTGGGTATTGGGCATGAAACTACATGAGAGTTAATATGTAGTCTAGCAACTGATGAGCTCCGATGGTGGTGGTGGATTTGATTGGATTATCCAAAGTAATATCGAGTAACTAAGATGCATGAAGTCTAATGAAGGTTTCTGGTACGATGACATGTGCCATAGTCTGATTTGTAAGAGGTGATGATATAAGAGCCATTGTTGTAATGACACATGGCACAATCCGATTAGTCAGAAGTGATGACATAAAATTTAATCCTGTGATGATACATGGTGTAGTCTGATTGGTCATAAGTGATGATGTCAGCAAGGTGACATGGAACCTCCAGGGATTTCCATGTGGCATGGACAAATGGAACTTTTTGATTGGTGAAAAGGATAAAAAATGGGAGACATGTGGCACCCCTCATGGGTTGCCACATGGCATGATGAGGTCATGCTGATGTCATCATACAGATGACCAGGGACCCCGTAACAAAGCACGATTTTATGGGACCTCGACACAAATTTTAATGTGATGGTCACATTGTTAAAGGAGCTAAGCTTTTGGCATGGTCATATGAATGTGATTGCTTGGTTTTAAACTTCAGAAGTGATGGAAAAATTGTTAGCCAATGGCTATCTCTCATGAGCCATGGGCCTACCAAGCAGATATAAATCCATGAGTTTCATCTTGTTGCAAAGGTTTCGAGAAAAAATGTCTATGATATGGTTATAAACGAAGTTTGAATGGTTCTGTGGTCATAATTTATTTTGTGATTCTTGTTCATTTATAATGTTGTTCTCATATGAGGTTTGATTGGATCCCGATCGATCAAACACACACACACACACAATTATATGTGTGTGTGTGTGTGAAAGTATACAATAACCCAGTGTTTGGATGATGAAATGAACTTGTTTGGTGGTTATGGCCTCATAACAATGGCTTGTTGATGATAATTATTTGCAGGTTTAATTTCATTCTTGGGCCTTGGATTCAATATAACATGATATGATTCGACGCAAGGTTCCATGCATTATGGAGAATGGACATCATTCAACAAAGTAAAAAAGTAGCTAAACTATTGGCATTATGGCTAATGCATTGTCCTTGATGGCAACCTGCTTGAAAAATGTGTTGTCCTTGATGTCAACTTGTCATATGATGTCACACTCTTGTTATGACCAACTAGTCTATGGATTGATGATGACTACAAAGATTTGTTGAACTATTGCAAATGATATGAATGCTTGTACAGGTGTTGTAGAAGATGAGGAAGAGTTTTGACAACTTAATCATAGGTTGGATTTGAAATAGATTGAAGAATTTGAAGTTTTAAAAATATATGCTACTTTCCTTCAGCAAAGTCGAGTACATACACTACTTTCCTTCAGCAAAGTCACATATACATCCTGAAAGTGAAATTCCCAATTTGTGTGAACACATAAAATACCATGAACATTTTCCATGGTAATATCCCACGGTTTTGTGATGCCAACGTCTATTTGATCCTGTCAACAAATACTAACAACATTACCAAAGGATTTGCTTGTGGTATTGGAAGGAGAGAAAAGTTGTATGAGGAGAAGGAGATTAAGGAGTTAAGTGTGCAATGTAATGAATTATTCATGTGTGATCTTATATGGAAAATGTGTGCATCAAGGAGCAAGGAGATGTCTCAAATTCGAGAGATCTAAAATTGAATTGAAAGAGTATGGATATGCTTGATTGATTTACTTATGTTTAAGTGGCTAACAATGTACGACATGTGATTATGGTGGAATTATGATCTAAATATGTTTGCTGAAGCTTTTGACAATATGTGTGCAGAGATCTAGGTTTGACATGTGTTGTGTCTGCAATGAAGATATGATTTAGTAATTTAAGATCTGTACACAGGTTTACTTTTGTAATGTCATGTACATACACAAATTTGCTTCATAGTAGTCACGTATAATACTTGACATAATACGGGTTGATTAAACTAACAACTTGTTGTTGGTTCTAATTGATTGTTGTCATTGTGATGTATGAAAGTGTTATATGACAATTGTTTTGTTGCTGATTGGTGATTATATTAATGGTTGATATTTGGCATCTTGATAAACTTGTTAAAGAGAGGGTTCGAATGAATTTAACATCCTGATGAATTTAATGCATTATGTATTCACATACTGTGTTTAATCCGGAGAGAGTTCAACGAAGAATAAGTTTTGGTATTCAATAATTTAAGATTTGTATGTAGGTCCCATGCATAAGAATAATGTATATATGGGATGTTGCTTTACTACAACCACGTATATATTCTAAGGTTTGAATTATGATTGATAATGATAGTTGATGAATTCTGTATTATTTTTTGTTGTCTGTCAATGATAAGGATGGTCTTTATCTGGTGTTGATTGGATTGATTTAGCCATGGCATGGTATATTAATCAATGATTGAGTATTTAGTGATTGAATATTTATATTCAGCGATATGTGATTGGTTCAGTACTTGTATGCAGTGATTTAGTGGTTGGTTCAATGGTATAGTGATTTAGTTTGTTAGTATTCAATATTCACTAATTTGAGATATTTGCATAAGTTTTGTGCACAAGAAGTACGTACATACACGGGTTTGCTTCAAAACAATCACGTCTATATTCTGAAGTTAATTTGATCAGAGTTTGTAATGACTACACTGTGTTTTTGTGATGACTAACAATGTGATTAATCAATGAATGGTTGAGTATTAGTTTTAATGGTTGATTGGTCTTGATTTGATCAATTATTGGTTGATTGGTAACTTGGGATTGGTTCAATATTCTGTGATTCAATTACGTCAATGTTTTAGTTTATTGGTGATTGATTTAGTGATTGTATTTCAAATTCTGTGATTCAGTATTTAGTTTGGTATTGAGCATAATGTTGGTGTGGGTCTAATGTAAAATTTTGATGAAAGGTGGCCTGCATTTTTTTATGATTGATTGACAGGTGGATCTAATGTGAAATATTATGAAACGTAGTCCCACAAAGTAGTGAGGGTTATAGCCTTTAGTGAGGGGGTAAGAGCTCCCTTTTGGTAGGATTCGGTAAACGAGATTAGGGGGTTGTAGCTCCCTTCCAGTGAGTGTTGGAGAATGAGTGGAGGTTGTATCCTCCTGCACGTTGGAGCCCGTGTGCTGGGAAGAGTCTGTGCTAGCACAAAATTTGTAAGAAGATTTTATTTATAATAAAATAAGAAGACATGGATGATAACAATGATGGTTTTCTCCCACATTGGGTTTCCACTTAAAATCCCGGTGTCCATATGTGTTGATGCATTTCTCTGTTCGTTACTGCATACTGAATGGCTAATGAACTAGTAAATGTAATGATTAAGTTAAACATCTTATGGAAGTTATGAAAATTAAGTAATCTGGATATACACGGTTTTAATTCATTGAAGGTGTGTACAGACGCCAGTTGTCTGAATAACTATAGCGTACAAAATTTGAATGTGAAATTGAAAGTCAAAGTGAATTAAAAATATTGACCCCACCCCCCTAGTATTTTACAATTGGTATTAGGGGAGATCACTCCAGTAGAATCTTAACCGCTTGAGAATGGATCAGGGACAATGGGAAGGAAGCATAAGAAAAAAGCAACACAAAGGAAGAGGTCAAGTCAGGAAAGCAGTGACAGTGATGCATATGATGCTGTGACAATATTTGCATTCATAAATCAAGAATAATTTGCAACAAATCAAGCCAAGTCAGTAAGTATGGACAATAAAGGTATGATTATACTTAATGATGCTAATTATCAGGATTGGAAAGAAAAGATGAAGATAATGTTCCTTGAATATGATGTTTGGAATTTAGTTTGTAATGGTTATACTAAAACTCCACCATCAGGACAAGAACTCCAGAAGAATAGTCAAGCATTAAATGCAATCTTTTGTAACATATTTGATTTAGTATTAAAGAATATCATGCACTATGAAATTGCAAAGGAGGTATGGGATAACCTACAGGGCATCTATGAAGGAGAAGGAAAACTAGTAAAGAATGAAGTTTGTTCATCAAGTAAACCAACAAGTAATCTTATTTTTGCAACATTAAATGAATCTAAAGGAAATTGTTGTCTATCAAAAGATGAGAGTGACCATGAAATATCAGATGGAGTTACTGACTCAGAAGAAGACATGTTAGAAGAAGTTCTTAATCTTAGAAGAAAACTTGCTTCTGCTTTGAAAAGGATTAACAATCTTGAGAATAAGTTGCAGACATATAAAAATAGGGATCATGATAAATCGGTAAATACTGTAGCAGAATCTGATCAATATTGTGAAGGAATTGAATAGAAAATTGTCTCTCTAAGATTAGATCTTGAAAATTCAAACAAATGAAATGAAGAGCTACTCCAAGTATTTGAAAAACAAGAGAATGGGCTTAAAGAAGAGATTATCAAATTAAGAACACAAGTAGAAGAAGGAAGAAAGGTTTAAGAAGGAATGAGGAAGCAATATATGGAAAAGGAAGATCAATGTCAATGGTTGGAGGATGAGGTAAGCATTCTAAAAGGTAAATTAATAGAAAAGGAAAAACATTTGAAATTCCATGATAATACCAAGATATTGGACAATCTTCTTAATAGTTAAAGATCTCCCTCCATTAAATCTGGTCTTGGCTTTCATGAAACTATAAAAGGAGAATCTAGTTCACAAGCTTGTGCAAGCAATCTTGAGGTTAACAAAGAAAATTATGGTAAAGAATCAAAAGGTCAACCAAACCAGCAACCAAGAAGAGTGAATTTTCAAAGGAAATAATTTTCTCCTAACAATAGAAATAACAATCCATTCTCTCCTTTGGACAATGATGTGAATGCTTTATCTGTGATAACTTTGGACACTTTGCAGCCAATTACAGAAGCAAATTTGCAGGAAGATCACTTGCTCCCAGATACTCAAGTTTCTTTAAGGGATATTGTTTTTCTTGCAACATGTTTGGTCACAAAACTATTAATTTCAATAGGAGGAATGTGAAACATAAATATTATAATTCCTTTTCTCCCTTCTCTGGTCATGTGAGATGTTATAATTGTAACAAGTTTGGGCATGTAGAAAAAGTATGCAGGAACAAGACAATGGATTCACAAATAAGACAATATGATTTCCTCCAAGGCAATCAACCAGACAAGAATATATCCACCAATGCTTATCATATTAAGTAAAAAGAAGAAAAACAAGTTAAGTGTGGCCTTTCTCTATGTTCATTTGAAGAAGAATATCAATGGTTCATAGATATCAGATGATCTCATCACATGTCTATAAATAAGAGCAAATTTATCTCTCTTAAGAAAAACAGGAGTGGTAAGATTATTCTTGGAAATGGTACATCTGCAGAGGTATTAGGTAAGGGCAACATTGACATTGATATTAAGAATACAGAAGAAACAAATGTATTATTGGTGGATGGGCTAAAGGATAACATTCTAAGTCTAGGTCACGAAGACGAGTCAGTGATTTGGCTCGGCCCGCCAAGCCCAGATACTGGAACGCAGGAGGCCACATCCAACCAGCCAGTATAAGTAATGGGTGCTCTGTTTTAGTTTTTCTTACTGTCATGCTACTGCATTTCATGTTGTGTTTTTGGAGTCCTTTTTATGTTTTTGGGTCAGATCTTTGCTGCAAGCCTCAGGCTTCAGCAATTTGCTATTTCTGTTTAATGGTTCATGATGTAAACTGGCTCAGTCCGGCCAGTGAATATGAAGTCTTTGTCATTTTGGGTCTAGATTGTATGAAGTCCAAGAACTATAATGGACTCTGTCTCATGATACGGTTAAAGTTGCTCAAGCTTGAGGACTGGCTTCGGCCTCCTCGCAGAAAGTAAACCTCTGTAAATATTTTCTTTTCCTTAATACAGCAGTAGTCTTAATTTAGAAAAAAAAAACATTCTAAGTCTAGGTCAATTAGCCGATAAAGGGAATGTAATTACATTCACATCAACTCGATGTAAAATTATAAAAGAAGGCACTGGAAAAACTATAGCAAAAGGATTCATAAATGTATACAAATTGCATTCACTAAAGAAGAATCCAGGCATAAATAAGAGGTCTAGCTCCTCTTCTTTAGATTTAGAGTAAAAGAAGACCAACCCTAGTATAGTCTATTGTACATAATGAATACTTCTAACAGTGACTGCTGATATGTGAGGTACACAACCTCATAAAAAGAAGATGATGACTAATAGGTCCATAAGATTAATGGTATATGATCTCAGGGGGGAGCTATGCATGTGTATCTTGATGATGATTCCATATGTTGTGATGTGATTCTTTTGATGACGTTTATATTACTAATGTTGCATCCGATGAAGTGACTGTGATCAAGAACAAAAATGACATATTTAGGGGGAGTTGTGACTAATAAAGATCAACATGTCATATTTTGTATGTGGTTTGTATGAATTATAGTTGCGTGTATACAGGTTTATTGACTTAGACAATCACGTATGGTTTTTTGTGATGATAAATAAGTGGCACAAATTTAGGGGGAGCTTCTCATATGTTTCCATCAGTTCATTATTGGCTTTTTGGATCTGACATTGGTTTGCAGCAGTTTGTTGATAGTACCCTTATGCAAATTTCAGAATGTATGAATGAGTCTTGGTTCCTTATGAGCGATGAATTGTTACAAAGTCTTATTACTGTTGATGATATGTCTCCTTATTGTTGGTAAAAAGGATATAATATGATCAGATTTGATGATGAAGAGTTGGCACAGGTTCAAGGAGAGCATATTCTATGCTTCTAATGGTTCATTGTTGGCATTATGGTTTCTTAAGCACTCCCTATTGCATGATGTTGTCTATGATAAGTTGAAGTTATTACTATTGTCATCAGTCTTATTTAATTGCTTTCTACTGAAAACATACTTGTTGTTGTCACTATGTCATGGGTTATCAATGATGCTTGGATTGCATATGATGAAGTTATTGTTGTTGTGTATAAATATTGATACACTTGATGAGGAGGATATGTATGCTATGGTCATTGTTGATGTTGGTTGATGGCTTATGATGTTGGAGGTTCTCTTTTTTTTCACATATGTTTTTGTTGCTTGAGGAGTGTGGCTCCTTCTATATGTGGAGAGAGTATGCTGACCTTGATGACATGAGGTCAAGGGGATGAGTTGCTTTATTGCAAAAATATTTTGATTGCTATTATTGCTTAGTGATGCTTGGATGCATTGCATATTTGGCCACATGTTGATGATATTGAAGAGACTGATGCTACACTATCTTATTTGCCTGTTGATATATTGCTTCTTGATGATGAGGATGTTCATGCTGCTATTATGTCATTTATGTTGCTGCTGTCAGATGATTATGCTGCAGATGCCTATATGGTGCATGGTGGTTGTTGATGATTATCATGGTTTTTCTACAAAATATACTTCATTGTTGAGATTCTTGTTTATGGTTAAGATGTCATGTATGTCTCTTGATGTAAATATCATGAAAATAAAAATGTTGTAATCATTGTAAAATTCAGTGATGTATGGGCTATTGTGATCAAGTCATAATCCCATTTTGGATAATTGATGTAAAATTTGGGTCAAATGTGTAACCCCATTATGTTGGGTGATTGATCATAGAGTCATTGATTATAGGAGATGTCATGAATAGCCATGTATTTGAGTCACAAAGTCTTGTACTTTTATTGCATATCTTTAGAGGGTACAACATATGATCAGGGGGAACATGGTCAGTATGCAGACATCATAGTTCATATCAATAGATCCGACTTACAGTGATGATCCCTACAAGGGAATGTACTTCATTAAGCCTGGTTCAACCCTTTGCCATTGATGTCAAAGGGGGAGAGAAGACTTAGTGTTTGCAGGTGGTTTCAAAACACCAAAGTGGTTGTCATCAAGTCCAAAGGGGGAGATTGTTGGCATTGTGGATAATGTGTTGTCCTTGATGGAAACGTGCTTGATAAATGTGTTTTCCTTGATGTCAACTTGTCATATGATGTCACTGTTAGGTCCCTATAATACTAGTGATTACCCCATTACTATTGTAGTTGTATCCCTTATTAATATTGTTGTGCCCATATTTGTCCCCTTATTGTTATTACTGTGCCCCATAGAATCCCTCTATTGTTATTTTTGTGGCTATATTTTATTATTGTTAGGTTGGCCAGGTTATATTGTAACTCCTTAGACTTTATATATAGAAAGGAGGTTTTGTCATTTGAATCATCAAGGAATCATTCATTTGTGTAATGTAAAGGAGGTTGTCCCCTCGAAAAGGTTGAATTCTAAGGCGTTGATCTATATTTTCTATCTTTTTGTGAGCTGGTTTCATAACATTTGGTATCAGAGCTTTGGATTCTAGGGTTTCGCTGCTCCAAATAGGTCATCGTGGAATTTTCGCTATAACTTTTTTTCTGCGACGTTTCAGAAGCGAAAAAAAAACCCATTTGAGACGAAATCACACTGAACCTCGGGTCCGAATTTCAGAGATTTTTGCGCTATATTTGCGGAGATATGATCTGAGGAAGTTGGTCTTTTTGCAGACTCCTAAATTACATTCCAAACAGGTGACCTAGGGAAAATTGTCATAACTTTCTCTCTGAGCATCAGATTGAAATTTCATAAGAAGGCGTAGAAAGATGACGGACTGTAGTTTCTTGTATATATTTTTCAGAGCCAAAGATCGAAACAGGGACACATGGCACGTCGTACAAGTTCGCTCTACTGAACTAGTCTATAATAAGGTCACTGTGGGAAATTTGGCATAACTCTTCCTTGGAGAATCCAGTTTGGATCAGACTGGTGGCATTGGAAAGAGGACACAGAGGGCTACTGCAGAGCACAATTTCAGAACTAGATGATCCGAAATTACATAGATACATTAGAGGCAATATCGAGCTCCTACAAAGTGAAAAAAGGTGTGTAGATTTTTTTAAATTTTTTCTTAAGCTTGGTTTGAAAAACTATTTTGAAGGAATTCAAAGGGCATAGTAGAGCACTATTAGTGGTAACTGATGCCCCAAGGAAAGAAAATGCAAACACCTAGTAAGCAACCTGAAAGCTCTAGCATGACTCATGAAGAAGAGGAAGAAATGCTACATGATATATCAAAATTACAAGACCAAGTGCAACAAATGTCACTCTCACAAAAGCTAATAGAAGCTAAGATAAATGGCATGGAATCTAAGATAAAAGGCATGGAAGCTAAGATGAATGGCGTGGAAGCTAAGATGGACGATTTGAAGATAGATTTGAAGACAAATTTGACGACAGGCATGGCAGATTTGAAGACAGATTTGACAAATTTTCTACAAGAAATACTTACTAATGGTGAAAGGGTAGTAAAGGAAACTCATGATGCGAACAAAAGAAATGTTAATCATGATTTCATAGACTCTAATGTTGGATCGAAGACCCACCATATTCCAAAAATCAATATGAGGAAGTTTGATGGC
Organism: Pinus tabuliformis; assembly: GCA_031772625.1. NCBI lineage: Eukaryota > Viridiplantae > Streptophyta > Pinopsida > Pinales > Pinaceae > Pinus > Pinus tabuliformis. Next base: position 20,982,419 of record CM062804.1, on the reverse strand, counting down.
AAGGATCCCGCAACATGGATATTACAGATGGAGCAATTTTTCGACCTCAATAATGTGCAAAACACACAAAAGGTACGTATTGCAACTTTATATTTGGAACCAAATCAGTTTGTATGGTATCAATGGCTTTGCTCTCGTAAACAAATTATCACTTGGGCAATTTTTACGGAAGAATTGACAGCACATTATGAGGATACAAAAAGCAACACTTTTTTTAGCCAATTTATAAGTCTCAAACAAAAGGGTTCAATTGGAGCACATTCGGGAGTTCCAAAAATTGAACATAAGGGTAAAAAAACATTCCAGAGGAGCATAGGATTGATGTGTTCATAGGGACTTTAAAGGATAATATCCAACATGATGTTTGCCTTTGGTAACCTGATTCATTAGAGAAGGCATTCAGGTTAGCAAGAAAAATGGAGAGAAAAATTATGGCAACCAGGAAGCATACCACTCACAACTATAAAGATGGAAGTGTTGTTGCCCCTAGTCTTCCACAACCTATAAGGTTGACACCACAAAAATTGGAAGAAAAAAGAGCAAAAGGGCTTTGTTACAGTTGTGATAGCAAATACACTAAAGGTCATAAGTGTGCTGAGAAGAAATTATTCTACATAGATTGTGAAGAGGAAGAAGAAAAGGAGCAAGAAAGGTCAAAAGAAGAGGATATACTCCAGGAACAAAGCCTAGATAAAGAAGAAATGAATCTGACCATATCTTGTAATGCATTGGCTGGAATTACCACTCCTCAAACCATCAAGATAGAAGGACAAATCAAGAAGAAAAAGGTAATAGTGTTGATTGATTCAGGAAGTACCCACAATTTTATTCATTGTAAGGTAGCAAAAGAATTGAATTGCTTCCTATATCCAGCACCAGAGTGTCAAGTGATGGTTGCAAATGGAGGAACAATAAATTGCTTTAGAAAGTGCCATAATATCAAGCTATCCATGGGAGAATATGTATTGACTAGCCCAATGCTTTCCATTCCAATGGGAGGTGTTGATGTTGTACTAGGAGTCCAATGGCTACAATCCTTGGGTACAATAGCTTTTAATTTTCAAGAACTTTTCATGAAATTTTCTATGGAAGGAAAGGAAGTTGAATTAAGGGGTATTGCAAGGAAACTAGGAAAGATAATCAGCTCTAATGGTATGACCAAGCTTCTAAAAAAGGAACAAAGAGGTGTAATTGCACAATTATGTTCGCTAGATGTTTCCACATCGGAATCATCTATTTCTCTAGATCTCCAAAAAGTATTGGACAATCATTCCAAGGTATTTGAGACTCCCAAAGGTCTCCCACCTATTCGTGATCATGATCATGCTATTCATCTGATTCCAGGAAGTGTTCCTCCAAACATCAGGCCGTACAGATATCCCTATGCCCAAAAGAGTGAAATTGAACGTATGGTTGCAGAAATGCTAGAGGCTGGTATAATTCAACCTAGTCAAAGTTCTTTCTCTACTCTAGTAGTATTGGTGCACAAGAAGGATGGATCATGGCGCATGTGTCCGGATTATAGGGAGCTCAACAAGCTCACTATTAAAGATAAGTTTCCCATTCCTGTCATTGATGAATTACTGGATGAATTGCATGGATCAATTTACTTCACCAAGTTGGATCTTCGTTCAGGATATCATCAAATCAGAATGAAGACTGAAGACATTCCGAAAACAACATTTAGAACTCATGAGGGTCATTATGGATTTTTGGTCATGCCTTTTGGCCTTACCAATGCACCTTCTACATTTCAAGGTTTGATGAATTCCATTTTCAAACCCTTCCTTAGAAAATTTGTGTTAGTATTTTTTGATGATATACTAATCTACAAGTCTTGGAAGGATCATGTTGAACATGTTGACAGGGTGCTACAACTATTGGAGGAGAAACAATTATATGCAAAAAGATCCAAATGTTTCTTTGGAGTACAAGAGGTGGAATATCTGGGTCATATTGTATCTCATGAAGGAGTTAAGGTAGACCCTAGAAAAATTAAAGCCATTAAGGAATGGAAAATCCCCACATCCATAAAGCATCTGCGAGGATTTCTCGGGTTGACAGGGTATTATCGCAAGTTTGTTAAGAATTATGGGAGAATAGCAGCACCTCTAACAACATTATTGAAGAAAGATGCATTTTCATGGACTCCAGAAGCAACAAAGGCCCTCAAACATCTTAAAGAGGCAATGTGCCAAGCACCGGTCTTAGCTACACCGGACTTCACAAAATCCTTTATTGTGGAATGTGATGCTTCAAGAAATGGAATTGGTGCTGTTTTAATGCAAGATGAAAGACCCATTGCTTTTGAAAGTCGTCCAATCAAGACAAAGTTTTTACACAAAGCTATTTATGAGAAGGAAATGTTGGCAATACTACATGCACTTAAGAAATGACGACCCTACCTAATGGGAAGACACTTCAAGGTAAAAACGGATCATGATAGCCTTAAATACTTTTTAGAACAAAGATTATCCTTTGAAGAGCAACAAAAGTGGGTCACAAAGATGTTGGGTTTTGACTTTGAAATCATCTACAAAAAAGGGAAGCAAAATGTGGTGGCAGATGCACTCTCAAGAAGGGATGAGGATGTGGAAGCATTGTTGTGTGCCATTTCTATTATCCAACCAGATTGGATAAACGAAGCAAGGGAGGAATGGAAGAATGATGAAGAAGTGTGGGCACTTATTCGAAAGTTACAACAAGATTCTAGTACATCTGATACATTTAGCTGGCAAAATGATTCGTTATGGTACAAAGATCGCTTATAGCTCTGTAAGAATTCCCAACTCAAACAAAAGATTCTTATGGAATTGCACACTTCTCCCTTAGGAGGGCACTTAGGATTTTTAAAAACTTACCACAGGGTTAAGAAGAAATTTTTTTGGGATGGCCTTAAATCGGATATTCAAAAGTTTGTGGCGGAATGTTTGGTTTTCCAACAAAATAAAGTTGAAACAATAAATACCTCGAGTCTATTACAACCTTTATCCATTCCAAGCCAACGTTGGGAGGAGGTTTCAATGGATTTTATCACAGGTTTACCCAAGTCTGAGGGAAAGAGTGTCATCATGGTGGTAGTTGACAGACTTACCAAGTATGCACACTTTTGTGCATTATCACATCCATTTAAAACCAGTACATTCTACTGCATTTATGGAAACAATTCAAAAGCTACATGGAAACCCAAAGACTATTGTAAGTGACAAAGATCCCATTTTGACTGGAAATTTTTGGACAGAATTATTTTCTTGTCTTGGTACTCAGTTAGCTCATAGCTCATCTTATTATCCTCAATCTGAAAGGAAAACTGAGATAGTAAACAAATGTTTGGAAGGATATCTTCGTTGCTTTGTATCTGATAAATAGACACAATGGGTCAAATGGTTGCCTCTGGCCGAATGGTGGTATAACACTTCCTTCCAGACAACAACAAAAGTGACCTCATTTATGGCACTTTATGGATATCAGCCACCATCCATCACATCATATTTACGAGAAAATTCTAAGGTTCAAGCAGTGGAACATCACATCAAACATAAAAAACAAGTCCTCCAACTATTAAAGGATAACCTCGTGTTGGCACAGAATAGAATGAAACAACAGGCAGATCAACATCGCAGCGAAAGAAGTTTTGATGTAGGTGATTGGGTATTCCTACGACTACAACCATATAAACAAATGTCCCTCAAGCAAGCTAAGAAGGATAATAAATTATCACCAAAGTATTATGGTCCGTACAAGGTGTTGCAAAAGATTGGTACTATGGCATACAAATTGGAGCTTCTTGCAGCTTCTCGAGTGCACCCAGTTTTCCATGTTTCATGTTTAAAGAAGGTTATAGGCGAAAAGCTCCCAGTTCAAACAATATTGCCAGAACTTGATGAGGAAGGAAAAAATATATTGGAACCAGAAGCAGTCACAGAAAAAAGAACTCGACAGCTACGAAATCGATCAATTTCGAAGTATCTCATCAAGTGGAAGAACTTCTCCGCTGAAGATTCCACATGGGAGGATGAGAATTTTATATAGAAGCATCCAGGACTACTCAAGCGTTGAGGACAACACTTTTTTGAAGGAGAGGGGCATGTTAAGTCCCTATAATACTAGTGATTACCCCATTACTATTGTAGTTGTATCCCTTATTAATATTGTTGTGCCCCTATTTGTCCCCATATTGTTATTACTATGCCCCATAGAATCCCTCTATTGTTATTTTTGTGGCTATATATTATTATTGTTAGGTCAGCTGGGTTATATTGTGACTACTTAGACTCATATATATAGAAAGGAGGTTTTGTCATTTGAATCATCAAGGAATCATTCATTTGTGTAATGTAAAGGAGGTTGCCCCCTCGAAGAGGCTGAATTCTAAGGCGTTGATCTATCTTTTCTATCCTTTTGTGAGTTGGTTTCATAACAGTCACACTATTGTATGAACAACTAGTCTATGGATCGATGATGACTACATAGATTTGTTGAACTATTGCAAATTATATGAATGCTTATACAAGTGTTGCAGAAGATGAGGAATAGTTTTGGCAACTTATTCAGAGGTCGGCTTTTAAATAGATTGAAGAATTTGAAGTTTTAAAATAATACGCTACTTTCCTTCATCAAAGTCGACTACATACACAACTTTCCTTCAATAAAGTTGTGTATACATCCTGAAAGTGAAATTCCCAATTTGTGCACGCACATAAAATACCATGAGCATTTCCCATGGTAATATCCCACAATTTTGTGACGACGATTTTGTGACACCAACATCTCTTTGATCCTGTCAAAAAATACTAACAACATTATCAAAGGATTTTCTTGTGGTATTGAAAGGAGAGAAAATCTATATAAGGAGAAGGAGATCAAGGAGTTAAGTGTGCAATGTAATGAATTATTCATGTATGATCTGATATGGAACATGTGTGCACTAGGGAGAAAGGAGATGGCTCAGATATGAGAGATTTAAAAGTGTATTGAAAGAGTATGGATATGCTTTATTGATTTACTTATGTTTAAGTGGCTAACAATGTAGGATCTGTGATTATGGTGGAACTATGATATGAATATGTTTGCTGAAGCTTTTAATAATATGTGCACATAGATCTAGGTTTAACATGTGTTGTGTCTGCAAAGAAGATATGATTAAGAACTTTAAGATTTATACACAGGTTTACTTTTGTAATGTCGCGTACATACGTGAATCTACTTCATAATAGTTGCGTATACTATCGAAAGTAATGCGAGTTGATTAAAATAACAACTTGTTGCTAGTTCTGATTGATTGTTTCCATTGTGATGTATGAGAGGGTTTGGGAAACAATTGTTTTGCTACTGACTAATGATTATATTGATGGTCGATATTTGGCATCTTGATGAACTTGTTAAAGAGAGGGTTTGAATGGCTTTAACATATTCATGAATTTAATGCAGTATGTATTCACAAACTATGTTTAATGTAGAGAGAGTTTGACAGAGAATAAGTTTTGGCATTCAATTATTTAAGATATGTAAGCAAGTCCCATGCATAAGAATCTCTTATATATGCAGGCTTGCTTTACTACAGTCAATATATATATTCTAGGGTTTGAATTACTGCTTGATAATGACAATTGATGAATTATGTATTATTTGTTGTTGTTTGTCAATGATAAGGATGGTTTGTATATGGAAATGTTGATTGGATTGATTTAGACATGGCATTGTATATTAATCAATGATTAAGTATTCACTGATCAGGTATTTATATTCAATGATTTGTGGTTGATTCAGTGATCTATGATTGATTCAATACCTTTATGTAGTGATTCAATGGTTGTTTTAGTGGTACAATGATTCAGTTTGTCAGTATTTAGTATTCACTGATTTGAGATCTGTAGACAAGTTTTGTGCACAAGAAGCGCGTATATATGTGGGTTTGCTTTGAAACAATCACATATATATTCTGAAGTTAATATGATCAGGGTTTGCTATCACTGCGCTTTGTTTATGTGATGGCTAACAATGTGACTAATCAGTGAATGGTTAAGTATTAGTTTGAATGGTTGATTGGCTTGATTTGATTAGTTATTGGTTGATTTGTTCAACATTCAATGATTTAGTTGCATCCGTGATTCAACTTATTGGTGATTGATTTTCAATGATAATTCAATGATTGTATTTCAAATTCTGTGATTTAGTATCCAGTTTGGTATTGAGCATAATGTTGGTGTGGGTCCAGTGTGAAAATTTGATGAAAGGTGGCATGCATGTTTTGATGATTGATTGATAGGTGGATCTAGTGTGAAATATTATGAAACATGGTCCACAAAGTAGTGAGGATTGTAGCCTTCAATGAGGGGTAGGAGCTCCCATTCCAGTAGGATCTGGTAAACAATATTAGGGGGTTATAACTCCCTTCTAGTGGGTGTTGGAGAATGTGTGGAGGTTGTAGCCTCCTGTAGGTAGGAGCCTATGTGCTGGTAAGAGTCCGTGCTAGTACAAAATTTGTAAGAATATTGTCTTTATAATAAAAGAGGAAGACAAAGACAACAACAACGATGGTTTTCTCCCACATCGAGCTTCCAACTAAAATCTTGGTGTCCATATGTGTTTTTGTGTTGCTCTGTTCTTTACTGCATATTGAATGGATAATGAACTAATAATGCAATGACTAAGTTAAACATCTGAAGGAAGTTATGAAAATTATGCATGTATGTAGTAACCGAGGGTTTGGCTGATGAAATGAACTTGTTTGTTGGTTTTGGCCTCATAACACTGGATTTTCGATGATAATTGTTTGCAGGTTTAATTTCATTCATGGGTCTTGGCTTCAATATAACAAGATATGATATGGTGCATGGTTCCATGCAATACAAAGAATGGGCATCATTCAACAAAGTAACAAAATGAGGAGGCGGTAGATGATTGGCTCCCTCTAACATGTAGGATTGGTGGTTGGCCATAAGATAACCTAAAACATTGTGGAACTTGAATGTATATGATGCATGACTAGTGCAGCATGTTGGATTAATCACCAAGCTATCCTCCTACATAAACAATGACACAATGTCGGAACACTTAATACTTGAACGCCAAGGCAGAACAATTATTGGCAGACAGGTAATGTTGAGTTGTATTTATTGATGTGGACTGTCCATGAGATCGGTTCCCTGCTCTCTCCCCTTTGAAGTTTTAGAACAAAATTGTTTGAAAGCATTTTATGGTAAGGAGGCTGACTGCTACTACATGTTGAAGGTTGCAAGTATGAATATGACAAGTTGTGTTTTATCGTTTTATTTTTCGTTTTTCACACAATTAAACAAGCTAGAGAAGACCATTTCATAGAACCGTTACTGGAAAGAACCCATTTTATAAAACACGCCCAAAAGGGGCCTTGCTGTAGAACAATTAATTTAATTTTTGGTTTTATATGGTTTTTGGGGGTTTTTGGGCTCATTTAAAGGCCAAATTGAATTCCAGAAGAAGCATGATAACCCAGGTTTAATGATGAAAAATATCAGATGCATGAAAAGTCTTGATGATGTATTTTTGATGTCCATAATCGATGTTAGGTGTTTTGGGATATTATGAGTAGGTTGCATTTAATGTTGGGTATATGGAAGAACAATATCTTATAAGGGTTTTATGTCACTGCATTGATGAACAAGTTGGAACAGAGTATCGATATGGTATGATTGGTTGATGACAATAGTATGAAAGTTGTAGCATGATCAATTTTGAAGACCTATATTGAAGAACATGTGGATCCAGTTTGAAATATTATGAAAAGTGGTCCACAAGAAGTTAAGGAGGTGGGTCCTTCCACTTAGTTTGGTGCCTCAATCAGATTGAAGCGTACAATAAGTCAAAGCTTGCTCATCTTTGAAGTTTGGTGCCTCAATCAGATTGAAGCGTACAATAAGTCAAAGCTTGCTCATCTTTGAAGTTGGTGCCTCAATTAGGTTGCAACCTATTGTGAGTAGTTGCTTGCACATTTTTGAGGTTGGTGCCTTAATTAGGTTTTATCATACTACAAGTAGTTTCTTGCATATCTCAGGGTTGGGTGCCTGCAAATCTATGAAATTAATTAAAGAAGAAGAAGAAGAAGAAGAAGAAGAAGAATTTATGGTTTTCTCTTGTATGCGTTTCCACATAAAAGCTTATGCCCTCTTGTGTTTATGAGATGATGGATTCTTGATGCATTTATTTATTGTTGTGTTGCAAATGGTTATGGTACATTGCTACATAATTTCTTATTGGTAAAATGTGTTGAAATGCTAAAATTTCCACCATGATGATTCAACCCCCCTATTAGTGTGATCTTTGTTCTACCAAAGTAACTTATTTCAAATCATTATTTATTAGCACTACATTGGGGATCTCATCATACTATTTTGTTACTAGTTTAATAAAATATGGTACCACTTTGAGAATCTCTACCATGTTGCAATTGAGAGAATCTTGGAATGAGGATTTGAAATGGTTGACACGTACTTTGACTATTTCCTAGAATTTCCTTGCCTTCAAGCCATTATTTTCTTGATCTCCTAAATTGTGTTGATGTTTTTCTTGTATGTGGAATGGTTGAAATAATTTATTGTTCTCATCTCCCTCTACTAACCATATGACTTTGCTTTTTAGCCTCCAAGTAATTTGAGTTTATCCTCTAGTATCTTCCTTTTTGTCTCTTACAACGTTTTAACGTAATTTTTTCCTCAGAGAGAATGTATGCCAACTTTGTTCAATTCATAAATGGAGTTAATTTGACCCTTTCTTTCCAATAATTGTTTTTGGGTTTCTTTAGCTTTCTTTCATGCCCATTCTACCACAATATTTTTTACTCTCTTCAAATTATTTTTAAATTGGAACATTCCATATTCAAATTTCCTCCATTGCATAGGTATTGGCTTTTGGAATCCTTCACCTTGTACCATTGAATAATTAAAGTTTAAGGGACCCATAGGTTTTTAAATGTCTTTTTGTATTTTTCATAGAATGGGAGGATGCTCTAAACCTATTACAACTCCTACCCATGATTTAAGTATATAAGATTCTTCTAGAATCCTTTATACTATAGGGAATTTGTCTAATTTATGCCACATCCAAAAATTTTCCAGGTTGGGACTAATTCATTTAGTTCAACATCACAAAGACCTTGGTCTTCAAACAATTGAGGAGATCAACTAGATGGGATATCTTATTTCGTTCCTTATCCTTAAGTTTCTACTACCTTCAATGTTAGATTAAGGTCTCCTCCCATAATTATATTATCATTCCTAATCCCATCGATGTCTTTGATTCTCTCCAAAAACATTTTCTTATCATCATATGGCCCATACACGTTGATGACTACAAAGACTTTTCCTATATCTTTGTACTAGGTAGGCCCTACTACCTACATTTAAAAAATGATATATTAGTCCTTGATTTCTGATCACAGTGCAATGTTTTGAAATAATATTTTTTTGGGATGGATCATATATTGGTCTTAGATTTCTTCCCTCTCACATTGTTCCCTAAAGGGGCAGTACATCTGATTTAAACTTGGTAAAACACCTTTTAAGAGGTAGTTTTTTTATGGGTTCCACTAACCCCTTTCACCTTCAAGGATGTAATAATCACAGTTTTAACTTTGAGAGAATCTCCCTACTCTAATGACCCACTTAACCATCAATTGGTTTCCTTACCTAACCTCCTTAACGGATTTTTCTTTACTGGGAGAAATGTGATTTCCTACCATTTGAATGGAATTTTTTAGTGCACATGGCTAATCCAACTTGAATCCCTTTAGTATATTTTTTGGAATCATGGATTTTTTGGACTTCATATACCTAAGCCTTTGATCCTATCATCATCCAATGTGAAGCATTCCAAATCTAGAGATATCCATACTTCTAAATAATTAATAGTTTATTGCAAATCTGTCTTGGAACACTTTGGTGGGGAAGGACTAATAGGTTTTTTAAGAATATTAGTATCTATATTTATTGGTAGGTCCAATTTGGGGCGGATTCTAGATTAATAGGCTTTATTTTTTAGCTCGCCACCCCTTCTCCCCCACTTAATGAGTCACCTTAAACTAATTCTATTATTTATTTATTTATTATTGGATGAAAGAGATTGAAAGAGAAAGATGAACTTATATTTGCTTTAACCTTTTAGCATTTATTCGAATTCTATTATATTTGACTTGAAAGTTTCATGTGCCTCCGTGATCACTCATTTTTTTTTTATTGTTTGTGATATAATCCAATTGATTCATGGATAGGGCACAAAGCCTTATTTGATGAAGAATCCCTTAGGGATTCCATTAAGTGAGTTGTGCTTCTATCTAAAATCATGGGAATAGAACATAACTTTTGTTTTACTCTACAAACTTTTGCCTTTCTTTGATGAAAGCATTCCTTTCATATATGCCAAATTTCATGTCACCAAGCATCTAAAGGGAATTTTCCAATAGTCTACAACTTGCAAACAATGTCATTACCCCATTTGGTTTCTAATTCTTTTGTTAATCCTTCTCCAAAATCCATTTCCACTAGAACATTAATTATTATCCTATTACATTTTGAATGGAATCCTTCTGCTAGCCCTATGAATTCCTTATTTTTTCCACTTTAATTTTTAACCTCTTTTCCTTTGAAATTCTTATCCAAAGCCAGTAGGGATTTTGTTGGAAGTTATAGTTCCACCTTTTTAATGGAAATTTGACTATGAAACTTTGCTTTTAGGGGGTTTGGCTTATTTGAAGACAATCCAAAAAATTTATGTCATTGGAAAAATTGAGTGTGTCCACTTCTTAACTCACTCCTATTTAAAATATGAATTCCATATCAAATGCTCACGATTTCTAAAATCCTTCTTGGTTAATGTGAAGACTTGAACAAATAGTATTATGAAGTGAGCAAGTTATTGTGATAATTCATGGTAATTGCAAGAAACCCATTATTGAATAGTTCTTAGCTATTTTTTTTTTCCTTTGAAGGTTACAAGCCTAGGGAAAACACCCGATTAGTTCCCCTCATTTCGAGGATGGTACCTGGGTCAACCTTAACATCTTCAGGGCATATGGCCAATCAACAACAATGATCAATGCCATTATAATGATATACTTATTAAGAGCTCTAACTCAACATGTCACTTGCAATAATTGAACTTGGGTGGGGAGGATAACGGTCATTCCTACTAACCACTTAGGCTAAACACAATTGATACTTAATAATTGGTTCCATGACGAGTTTGATAGCTTTAGAAGTTTCAATGTGACATTGTAGATAAATGCTAAAACTTATGAAGTTGTTGTAGATATTTTTTGGCGTAGCACACTATCATGCACAACTCACAGTGTAAATATGTGATAAAAAGGCGGGGGTTCCTATCTTAGAGCAACTTGTATGTGAAAATCCTAGGAATTTCTACCATACCTATACCAATCATGGGAATTATTTTTAAAATTTTAGCCATGTGGATTGTTGTTATGAGCTATAAATATCTCACTGAAAATTAAACACGTAAGATGTGATTAACATAAAAGAGGAAGGTTAAGAGGATTATAGTGACAAAGGGTTTAACTAGGGTTTCTGATGATGATGATGCCAATGGAGGATATCAATAGAGTTATGATTCATGAATTCAATAATTCTTGTGTGGTTTGGGATGCCAAAGGCAGTTAGAATAGCATGTAACTTGAAAAAACTAGATTGCAATTCAAGGTTGATTTGCAGGCTTTGGCAAATGCTCTTGCACAATTTGGGGGTTTCTTATTAGATATTGAGGATATTTTTGTTATAGACTGTAGGTTAAATGTCGAACAACATGCCTACACTTTGCTAACAACACTATTCTACCTAATTTTTGGTCAATATTTTAGTCATTGTTATTTCATGCATTGCATCTTCACTTTCTGTAAACTGGGTATGGGTTTTTCTCTATAAATTAAAGTTTCACTGCTTTAGGGGTTTCATTTACTTTTAAAGAAATCACTAGGCGAGGAGTTAAGTAGTGGATATGTGCCAATATCAACATATCATCAAATAATAATAAAACTCTTGTCATAAATGCTACCAATTAATGAGAACCGTAAACTCAAAATAAAAACTCTAGCCCAAAAAACCCTATTTTTGCGCAAAAAACATTTAATAAATGCCTCGAAATCGAAAAGTGGTGATGCTGCATCAACCTTTTTTAAGGTTAAAAATCCAATATTATTCATCCATGAAATTAAAAGCCAAAATCATGATAATAGAAAACCTTAAAATTCCAACAATTTTCAACCATGGCATTAAAGATCAAATAACATGACTTCGAAAAACCTTAAAATTCTAACATTTTTCAACCATGAAATTAAAACCAAATATCATGAGTACAAAAAACCTTAAAATTTCAACATTTTTCAACCATGACATTATAAACCAAATATCATGACTAGAAAAACCTTAAAAATCAACACCTAAATTAAAGAATAATTCTAGGAAGAAGATTTACTTTTTATTTTCAAGGCTAAAGGTATAGCTCTTTTGAGACCTGACCTTAGCCAAAGAAAGCTTGATCCATTTTCAATGAGGCAACACAATTGTAATATTTTTTAACTATGGTTTATAAAAATATCATTAATTTACACAAAGTCATGAAAAACACCCATATATATATATATATAACGAACGAAAGTATGAGAAACCCTTGAGTACTTCCCCACATTTCATGGATGGTAAATCAGGTAAACCATCAACCTTGATTATGGGGCTTTACTCCAAAGAAATCAAAGAGAGTCGAACACATGATTAGCAATAACTAACAACAATATAAAAAAAACTTTACGTCTAGCTCTAGACCACACGAGCTAACCCTTGGGACTCATATATATATATCAAATAAAAAATATAATTTAATTTAAAAAATAAACAAAAAAACATATTTTAGAAAAGGGAGAAGATATGTAATCACTGTACAGTGTGAGGGAGGCTTGGTGAGGCAGCCAACTGCATTGCCGTTACTAAAAATATTTTTAATAAAAAAATGTACATTTCTTCTTTATATATCTATATATATATTAAAAAGAAAAGAAAAAAAGAAGTGTAATCATTGTACAATATGTGAGGGAGAAGGGGTGATGCCCGACATTGCCTGTCCACCCATAGTCTTGGTTAGGCAATTTGTTGCATCACTCACGACCATCGCACTTTTGCCAATGAACCTGGCTAGGTAGTCCTTGTGAAAGAAGTGTAATCATTGTACAATGTGTGAGATAGAAGGGGTGACAGTCGACATTGCTTGTCCACCCATAGTCTCAATCAGGAAAGCTGTTGCATCACTCACAGCCATCACCCTTTTGCCAATGGCCCTGGCTAGGTAGTCGGTGTGATCGTCTGCGATTGCTTGCCTGGTCCATGGGGTGGAGGGGTGATGCTAGCTATCGCCCCCTCCCCAATACACATTGGCGCGAGTGGTGTGGCTGCCTGCCTGAATGGGCCCATGGGTGGAGAGGCGATGTCAGCAATCACCCCTCCCCCACAATTGAACACATATTTACACTTTTTTTTTTCATTTGTTTAATATGTTTTTTTTTTTTTTTTTTAATTAATTATTTATACTTTTTCGTTTCAATTTTAATTTTATAATTTATATTTTATTTTTTTAATAATATAATAATGACTTTAAAATTATTATTTTGTTAAAATTTTAAATTATATATATATATATATATATAATGTTTTATTAGTTCTTTTTTTTGTTAATATTTTTTTTTGAATGATTTTATCTTTTTGCTATTTTTTTGAAATTTTAAATGCCTGTTGTTTTTTTAATTAATATTTTAATGTTTTTTTCCTTGGATGAGGTGACTAGGGAAGAACAAGGTGGGGGGGACGAGTTGCCATTGCCCCACCTAACCAATAGACAGGGGGACGTGGCAACATGTGTTACCAGTGCTGGATTGGGCAACAGGGAATGAAAAATGGAAGTGCTAAAAATAGAAGTTCTATTTTTAGCAGTACAGGATGGATTCTTATTTTAGTCAGTCCCTCGACTAAACATAGGAAGTAAAATTCGAATTTGATATCAACAACAGTTTGAGAATTAATTAATTAATTCATCTTGAGTTAATTAGTTATGGAAAATCAAACTCGAAGTCTATGTGAGGACATGCAACAGTTTCTCCATTAATTGAGGAATTTAACCTTCAGTTAAAGAGATAAGGATGAGTTGTAATATTGAGTTGTAATTAGTTTTGCTTTAGTACATTGCATTACCAGGTGATCTACAATGGGAATTTCTACATGGTATCGAAGCTAGCTGATTTGTAGAAAAATTCTACATGGTATCAAAGCATAGGTGATCAAGGAAGAACAGTATACAAGCAAGAGAAGTACGAAGTTTGGTTTTTGAATATTGAATTGAGTTCTTATCACATCTATTTCACCGATGGTGTTCAGTGGTTTAAGACTCGAACATGCCCTTGACGGCAGTTCGAATTATATAGCCTGGAAGGATCATATGGAGGCAGTATTAGAAGATAACAGACTAAAGGACTTCATTGATCAAGAAGTCTAGAAGCCGACTAATGCTACTCAACTAGCGGAATGGAAAAAGTGTGTGGCTAGAGCTAGGAGAATCCTCCTGGAGGGAGTTCGAGATCACATTGTCTCGAGCCTCCTTGGGAAGGAGACACCATTTTCGATGTGGAAAACATTGAAAGATCTTTATCAGAATAGCAGCGATAAGAGGAAGCTGGCACTGAAGGACAAACTTCGAAAGATCAAGTGCAAAAAGGGCGACATAATCTCTACGTTCCTGAACAAGCTCACCACCTGCAGGGATGAGCTTGCAAGTGTAGGGGTCGTGACTGCTGATGACGACATGGTGAGTCTAGCACTCCTCGATCTTCCAAAGAGCTGGCATAGCTACCAGGACTTGGTTAATGGAAGAGAGAAACTACCAGATTGGGAACGACTTTGGTCGGATCTAATGCAAGAGGAGATAAGGCAGAGCACCAGGGATGGTGCTTCATCAAAACAAGATGATAAAGAAAATCTAGCTTTAACGAGTAAAGCTAAGAAAGGAAAAGGGAAGGCATCCCAATCCAATTCTTCTCATGGTGGGAAGAAGGTTGACAAGTCGAAGGTGCGATGCTTTCACTGTCATGAAGTGGGCCATTATGCTATGAATTGTCCACAGAAGAAATCCAAGAAGGGTTCCTCAAAGGGATCTGATGGTGATGCACTAGCTTCATAATTTGAGTTGGATTTCTCGCTTATCGCATACATGGTTTCATCCATGGTGGGATGTGTTCGGTACCTAGACAGTGGAGCTTCTTTCCACATGTCAGGTGACAAGAATCTTTTCAGTACATTGGAGGAGAAGGATCTCCAGATGCAGATTGAGATGGGCGATGATGGAAAGTACTGTGTCTCCGGTGAAGGTACAATTGTGTTTCAGAGGGAGCATGGTACTCCTCTCACCCTATCTGATGTTAAGTATGTACCAGGTCTGAAAAAGAATCTTGTGTTTGTTGCTATGCTAGAAGATAAAGGCTATGATGTAGTCTTTAGTAAAGGAAAAGTGTTCCTAAGGCATATCGGCACCAGACAGACCAAGCGAATAGGGATTCGAGTAAAGAATCTCTACAAGCTGGAGGTAGATGACTATGCTGCACTAAGTTCCAAAGCAGAGGTGGTGCAAAGACAATATGTTGGCAAGCTATGGCATAGGAGACTGGGCCACTTGCATCACAGGGCCTTGAAGATCATGCAACAAATTTCTATTGGCTTACCCAAGGGAAAATTGGAGCAAACAGATACATGCAAAGGGTGCACCCTTGGTAAGTATGCGAAAGCGTCCTTTCAGGCTCGGGATAGTAGAGCTGGAGCAATCCTGGAGCGAGTTCACTCAGATGTGTGTGGACCATTCTCTACAGCCTCCACCGCTAAACAAAGGTACTATATTATTTTCATTTATGATTTTTCTCGTAGATGTTGGATCTACTTTATGCAAAAGAAGGATCAGACCTTCTTGAGGTTTTGTGAGTTTAAAGTGTCGGTAGAGAAAGAATTTGGGAAGAAAGTAAAAGGCTTGTGTAGCACCAATGGTGGAGAGTATTTCTCCCAACAGTTTAAAGACTTTTGTGCAGCAGAAGGAATTAAACGGGAACTGACGGCACCCCATAACCCACAACATAATGGGGTGGCCGAAAGGAAGAATAGATCTATTGTGGGAGCAGCTCGAGCGATGTTGCATGACTAAAGCCTACCACTTCATCTGTGGGCTGAGGCATGCAATACAATAGTGTATCTTCAGAACGGAAGTCCTCATCGTATCTTGGGGATGAAGACACCTATGGAGGCTTTTTCAGGGAAGCGACCAGATGTGAGTCACTTACGCATTTTTGGATCACCAGTTTTCTGTCATGTGACCAAAGATGCTTGGAAGAAGCTAGACCCAACAGTTGAGTTAGGGATACTTGTGGGGTATACAGATACACCCCACATCTATCGTGTGTTTCTGCTTGCCAGTCAAAGGACCGTAGTGTGGAGGGATCTGAAGTTCGATGAGCAGAGAGCCATGTGAGTGTCACTTGAGAGGGAGCTCAAGTTGCATGGAGATGAGGAAATTTTAGTTCCAAAGGAGGAGGAGCCTCCTGATGATGTGGATAAGCCACATGCAGAGGATCCAGTAGTGGAGACCACCACTCCTGGAGAGTCTTCTAGAGATGGGCAGAAACGCTCGTAGGAAATTGACAAATTGATGCAATATGCGAGAGAGAATGTGGGGCAGCCATCCTCTCATCGCAGAGAGAGGAGATTTCCCGAGAGATACACTGGCTACATGGCCCTGGTTGGGGAGTGTGTAGTGACCGAACCTTCTTCTTTTCAGGAGGCAGTGCAACAACCAGTCTAAGTTGATGCAATGGTAGAAGAGTACGATTGTATCATACAGAACAGTGTGTGGGATGTTGTCCCTAGACCTGGGGACAAATCAGTGGTTAGTTCCCGATGGCTTTACAAGGTAAAGCAGGCAGCTGATTGCAGTGTTGAGAAACACAAGGCAAGGTTTGTTGCCCGAGGTTTCTCATAGGCAGAGGGATCACATGCAGCCATACCTCCAGGTAGGAGGTGGGGCAATGTGGAGTGATCATCCCAAGGAGGAGGGGCAGGATCCTTGAGGTACCCAACCTCTTTGATTCAACCTTGCTACAGGAGCCCCAATGAGGAGTAGTAGGACTGACTGATTGGGTAGAGACAGATGCGGATGGAGCGGCAGAGAGAGCTACAGTGCAGGAGTCCCAGGACTATGTAGAGCTAGGAGGCTGCAACGGTGCGAGATGCATGGAGTGTTGCAGCAGCTCAGAGGTCAGAGAGGGAGCACTTGTCAGCAGCAGGTAGAGCTTCAGCATCAGAGTATGTTTCTAGCCCAACAAAGAGGTCAGTGGGAGTTTTTTCATTCCGAGAGTTGCTGGAGCAACCACACTTGGTAGAAGTGTTGCATGCAGAACATTCCAGAGTTACAGGATCGGGTTCAAGTGGAAGCCTTTCTTGTTGAGAGGGAGTGTTGAAAAGTGTGCAACAAGAAATGCTAAAAATAGCAGTTTGGGTACCAGTGCTGGATTGGGCAATAGGAAATGAAAAATGGAAGTTCTAAAAATAGAAGTTCTATTTTTAGCAGTACAGGATGGATTCTTATTTTAGTCAGTCCCTGAACTAAACATAGGAAGTAAAATTTGAATTTGATATCAACAGCAGTTTGGGAATTAATTAATTAATTCATCTTGAGTTAATTAGTTAAAGAAAATCAAACTTGAAGTCTATGTGAGGACATGCAACAGTTTCTCCTTTGATTGAGGAATTTAACCTTCAGTTAAAGAGATAAGGATGAGTTGTAATATTGAGTTGTAATCAGTTGACTTAGTTTAACTTAGTCAAGTCCAGTTAGATTAATTTAACAGTTTGTTAAATTAATGAGAGTTCAGTTAGTTAATGCTTGCATGCATGTAACTACTGTATTTCAGATAACTGAGTATTCACTCATGGATAACTCATGCATGTCAGTTCAGTTAGAGACCCAATTGAGATCAGATGGAGGGACAATGTACTATCAGTTGCTAGGATATTCCTTGGTGAATATTCCTTGCATGCAGAAGGAATATTATTCCTTATGGATTATGTAGTTGGACCAGAGGTTACAGTGAGTGTGATGAGGCCAATTCACACATGTGATATCATTGGACCCCAATCAAAACTGCGCAAGGAAATAGGAGGCTTGGAGGGCTTGAGGAAGATATATTCTATGTCTATTGAGTCTGTGAGCTGTATTGTTTGAGTGCAGAGAGATCAGGATAGATTGGGAGTTGATTCTTTTTGTAACTTGAACAAGATTTCCACTTGTATGATAATACAGAGTTGGGGTTTTAGGCTGGTGCTATCCCCAGTGATATATCTTCTGTGTTATGGTTGATTATTTATCATTCTCAGTTATATCTGTTCATGCTTGATGTTGCTCATGTTCGATTAAGCTTCCGCTAAATTGTTTGTAGAAGTAGATCAAGTGTTTTGCTTTAGTATATTGCATTACCAGGTGATCTACAGTGGGAATTTCTACAACATGCCCCTTGCAGTTGGCAGAGCACCACGATATCATGATCCATCAAAACGTGTATAATATGTAATCTCCAACACATGAACAACCAAGTGGTTTTATGCGGGAAGGTAAATAGACAATGACATTGATCATGCGAGAATTAATGGAGATGGAGGGCTCTAGAACAAGGAGTTTTCCTAATGTTGATGCTAAGCCTGTAACCAACCTCAATTCAGACGACAAACCAGTGAGTTGACCACAAGCCAGTGAGGTAAGGTGGCGACAATGTGTGTGGGAATGTAACAATTAAGTGGAGTAGACCAGTGATAAATTTTGTATGGGAATTTGAAATTGGGTTAGCACAAGCAATAGGATTTGCAAAATATTCACTCAAGCAGGGGGGGAATTGGGCTTGCTATAAAAGGGAGAACCAATTTGAAGAATCCCCCTATTTGTTGAGAGCCTCCCTGCAGATGGTAATAGAGAAGGGGAAGAGCAATTTGTCCACAGGGGAAAGGTATTCGAATTGGTTAGCACTTATATCACAATGTGAGTGGATCAAGAGTGGTGCAGTAAAAAATTTCTTGGTTCATTACTCAACATAGAGAACCAGTCTTGAATTGGCAGTGTTTTGGGCATCTTCAATCCACTGATCGAAATAAGTGGTCGTCTTACCCAAGTAACAAGGTCTTTGAGCTTTAGCACCAATTTGTTGAATTTTATTACAAATGTTTCATCAAATATCTTCATAGTAAATCCACCCCTTTCTCGGTACATTTATGGGGTAATTAAATCTCCATACTGTTGTTTCTCTGCTCTTATCCCTAGCATGTAGCAAAGAGGGGGAGGAAAAAATACCACTAGATAACTTTTCATACAGGGGAAACAAATGCTTATGGGGATAAGTTGTTGGAAGATGGGCATGTAATTTCTGTAGACTACATTGGCCTAGTGTGTGAATGAGGATCATATGCTAAACTAAATGCCAATGTTTGGAGGAGGAGCTAGTTCAAGAGAGGGTCTCTTTTATACAAAGAGACGGTTGTGAATCTAAAGGCCTAATCTAGGGTGGTGGGAACATATATTCACAATCTTAGAGTTAGTGTGGTACTGGATACCATCTGGTGCCACCTCTCTACCGAGTTGGAAAGGTGGTGGAATCCCCCATTCGTCGTGTTCCTGGGTTGCCCCTTGGAGTTAAAGAAGAAAATATTAAGTCAATCTAATACCCCTCACGGTGGTGGAGTTGTCGCTAACTGCTTCAAGACCACGTCTTTCAACCCAGGTCACCCTATACAACTTTCTCTGACAATTAACACTGCTCATATGGTTTCAAATATTTCTCCTTATTAAGTCTAGTCTACTGGTTTGCTTAACACTATGTCAAGGGAGGGGAAAACCGAGAAGGGGAGCAACATATTATGAAAAACTAGCCCACAGAGGGAGCTCGCACATGCTGGATAGGGTAGCAGGATCTACAATGCACTATCATTGGCAAATGCCTCGACCTACACAAGAAGCACCATATCAGTTAGAAAGGGCAACATCCACTCAACAATCTTCCCTTTCTAACGTTACAATGAGGGAAGAATGGGATTTGTGGATCACAGATACTAGATAAACATTGAGTATAACAAGCCAATACATGTAGGCCATTGACTAATATTGGAAAATGCAATTCATTTTGGGGAGAGCACTATTGGATAGTCAGGATGCAAGGAGAGATATGCACAAGACCTTGGATCATATGCATGGTCATCTCAAATACTATGACCATCATTTGGACCTAATGGATTCCTCTTACGATGCCTCAACCTCCAACTGACCAAACAAGGCCAATACAAGTAGCAATCTCAAACTCTGATCCAAATCCTTGAATAGATGATGACTCAGGTTTTTGGTTTTTTTTTTTGCAATTGTTTATGTTAGTATCTATATAGGCCAACCCCAGTGTCAAGGCATGTTTCAATTTAGTTATGATATGTTTTGTTTGTCCCTCTTGACCTTCCATAAGGTCCATATTTTGTTATGGTTTGGTCTCCATACAAAGAGACCGGAATGAACTATGTAGCCTTATGATGTAATTCCATGTTTTGAGGTAACAAAATTTCTCTTATATATGTGTGTGTGAGTGTGTGTTTTCTTTTTTAAATGCTTTTTCCCTTAGTTTTTTAATAGTGTTTTTCAATATTTTTTAGAATAATAAAATGATTATTATTATTATTATTATTATTATTATTTATCATATATCTATTGAAATTCCCTCCTTAAAAAAATTATTTACACTCTTTTTTTCCTCGTAATTTTTTTGAAGATCATATAATGTTATTACTATAAAAACATTAACATACATCGATGTTTGCTGCTACTAGTTTGTTACTTGGGAAACTAAACCAGTAACATAGGCACAAAATTTTCTTACTGTTCATGTCATTTCTAACCCTAAAGTGTGATAACCAAAAAACTATACAAAGTACTACATAGAAAAGTACATAAAGACTGTATAACATAAAAATACTATTAGAAATTAAATTGTTGCTGCGCAGTAGTGGATTTTTTATTTTCATTCTACAAGGGTTTCCTTCGAGCTAGGAAACTATGGTTCTCTATTAGAGTTTAATGAAGAAGGGTCCATATTTTTTAGATTCTTATTTAACAATGTGACCTTTCTGTTGATTTTTTTCCACCTTCTCGAGAAGCTCTTCCATGCATATGATGATTTCTTGATGTGTATCTACCTTGTCTGTGAGGACTCTTCCCACTAGAGTTTTTATGTGCCAATATAAGTTGACTAACTGCATGTACGAGGAAGATATGGATTTGGTAGAGTTCCTGATGTATGGGATCTAATCTCTAGTTTCATGTTCCATGTGTATGTTAGGAATGAACCTTCGGGGTTGCTTGACTTGTTCTTACACGTCATAGTTGGCTCTCTGAACAATTGGGGGGATGATATCCATGTATTCTTCTATTACTGCTTTGACAACTAATTAAGTGTGAGTGCCATGAATGGAGGGAGGACTGAAGTTGGGAGGAGGGAAAAGATCGAGGTGACCTCGCTTGCTTCTATGGAGTGGACCAGATGGTTTGTGTCTAACTATGCAAAGGGGAAAGAAAGTGGGAGGTTAGGAAAAAAGGGAGAGAAAATTTGGAGGACAATTAGGAAGGGGGGATGGGTGAAAAGGAGGGTAAGAGGAGATTTAGGAAGAAAAACTCAAGGAGGGGGAGAGTATCGATGCAACGAGAGGGGGGAAGAATGACAACAGAGGAGGAGGACATGGGGATGAGAGGGATGACCAGAAAGTCAACTAGATAGACAGAGGAAGGGACCATAGAGGGAGTGGGAGGGGAGAACAACAAAAGAAACCAAGAGATAATTCTAGGGCATAAAAGACCCCCCATAATGATTAAACATAGCGAGGGAAGAAAAACCACAAGCCAATAAAGCTCGAAAATGAATGAAAACCACTAATATGACAATTCAAGACTGAAACATAATTCGAAAGGCGCAAAACCAAGAAACCAAACTTGCAAGTACTGCTTTCTTTGCGAGAGTGTGTCTGAGATGGAGTGAACAATATGAAACAATTGTTGCTCAAGATTAGGACCAAACGCCCTAGCCTCAATTATTCCATGGATTAACTCTGCTAATCCAAGAGCTCCAATTTTGTTTTCCTCCCACCACGGCTAGTTGCTTAAAAGAATGCAAAGCACTCTCTCCTTACTACTCATTCTCTTTCTCACCACATTTCGGTATTATTTTCTTACCTCTTCCCATGACCTCCCATAATGAGAAACCGCCTTCCTTTGTTGTAAGAAAACCAGAGTGAGTGTACCTTCTCTAAAATTTGAACGAACCAACTCTACTTCTTTGCATAATATATCAACTTACCACACACCCATCTACTCATGCGACAACTTATCTTCATGTAGGTTGCTAGGTGGAATGAAACCTACCCTCCCTTGTATTTTCAATGACTCTCTTCTCGAGGCTGAGTGAGATGCCTAATATTTGCACCAACCGTGGGGATTTTAATGTAAATTATTATAAAATAAATATTAATAATTAAACAAATATTATGTAATGCCACTTTTAGATTCACAATCGATTTTATATTTTTAAGTCTTGATGGTACCAATGGTCAAGGCTATGCCAATTAATTAGTAATTTTCACCCCAAAAGTAGAATAGAATAAAATAAAAGTTAGACAAATTTGGAAAAGACTTTAAAAACAAGCATAAAAAAAAGAAAGAAAAAGTAAAATAATATAAAGGTAGATAAACTTCAAGTGCTGAGTTATAGTGTTTTTCATAGTCATGGTATCTTATTTTTAATGCCATGGCTGATTTTTTTCTTAATTTTAACCCTAAAAAAAGGATTGATGTTGCATCACCACTTTTGCATTTCACTATATTTTTTCATTTCTTTTGTAATCGTGATACTTAGTCTTTAATGCCATGGTTGAAAAATGTTTGAATTAACCTTGAAAAAAAATGGTGATGTTGCATCACCACTTTTGCATTTGCACATGATTTTTCATGTTTTTCGTAATCATGATATTTGGTTTTTAATGTTACGGTTAAAAAATGTTGAAATTTTAATCCCTAAATAAAAACATAATGATGCTACATCACCTCTTTTGAAAATCAACATGAAAATCATGATTTGATGCGACCTCCAAAAAAATGAGAACTTGGTAAAGTTATTGTTAAGTTGGTAACATTTAACATTGTTCATGAAGTTCTTAGTTGATTTTGGTGTGGTTGCATGAGACAAATTTTGTGGCATGTATTCATAAAATTCACATGGAACATCTTCAAGTGATTCGCTATTGACGACAATTTTTTTAATAATGGGAAACAATTGCATAATTCTCTACCATTAATTGAGTACAATATTTGTAAGGGTTCCACTATTTTATTAGTACTACATTTGCAAGGAGGAATAGTGGGATTTGGATCACTTTCTACTTTAAAACCGATTTCTTACAATGATGCAACAAGTTCTAAGGTATCATTCATTCTTTCATGTCAAATCTAGATATTGTTGAGAAAAAGGATAAAATATTAACTCTGGAGGTCAAACATCAAAAGGTAAATGCACTCTTTTTAACCCTTTAATATAAAGTAGTAATGTCATTTTAATGGGGTTTGGCCTCAATTGGTTGATATGCACTAGTGGATTTATTCCAACTAGACTAAACACTGTGATATGCGTTTCAAAGGGTTCTTTGTAGTTTAGTTATACAATTCAACGAATTATTAGAAAACATTTGAGGAGGGACCTTGGTTTGGGGAAGAGATGTGATCTTTGTTACCTCCTAGTTTCCATACTTTTATCCCTCTACAATGGTTGTATCAAAAATGTTGGTTTGGGAAGATTATCGAATTTGTCTCTTCCATTTTGGCAACTGTAAGCATTTAGATACACTGGGAATGCTTTGTGTAGTTTTTGGAAGAATGATATGGAAAGGTTTCAATGATGCATTTTCACTTATGCTTGAACATGTGTAGAGATGAATTTGACCAAAGCCTTTCCAAACATAATGGGGATAAAACTTGGCAAATATAAATACAATTTAACCTTGGCAATGAAATTACAACATTTAAGTGTAATATTTGTATTATTCTTTTTCTATGTGGTTCACCGACCCCTAAGATCGGTGACTTCTATGTCCATGGAATATTTGTACTAGCAAGATCCGCCTAAAGGGATCACTTCATGTCGGTCCAACCACAAAACCTAACCCCAAGGGCATTGAGATAATTGAACCGTGACGTCCCAATAGCAAATGTGCTTTAAGGACAGGTACTTGACGAACTGAGCTAACCCTCGAGGCTATTTAAATACAATACTTATCATAATACCATGCATATTTATAAATTCTCCCCAGAAAATAAAGGTCTTCTTAAGAGGAAACACACTTTTTTTTAAGAAAAGAAAAAATGTCATCCTTATAAGCTCCCTCTTGTGGATAATAAAGATGATAAGAGTTCAATTTTTTTTTTTAAGAGTCAAATAAAGATACTAACTAAGGAAATGAAGTGAAAACAAAGAGAGAATGTCGTCAACACATGAATTTAAAACTTTTGAATCAAACAAAGAACAATCTTTGCTTGAAAATTTAGAACTATATAGATTGGATTTACAAGTGGTTATCACGATACCTCTTTCAAGACGTTGGATGGAGAGATAAAAAAGAATAAAGAGATAAAAAGGTGCTAATCCTTATATTGAGGTGTTTCGACCTCTCAATGTTGGTGTTTATTGTTCTTATATTGTTATGCCGTTGTTAAACATATGTGATAATCCCTTTTCGTTTATTTTGAAAATGGTATAGAAGCATATGTGTCACGCCCCCAAGCCTACGGTGGTCTTTCAACCATGCCGGCGAGGTGCGGCACCACCGAACACTTTCTTTTTAACAATACTCGTGCACATGGACTACGCCTAATTCACTTGTCCTTACTTAGTTTGTGTTTCGCAACCAAGTAAAATGCATTTATCCTTTATACTTAATGAAGCCCATACTCATTCATTATCCATATGCAATTAACCAAGAACATCAACAATTGCAACCAAGTATAAAGGGAGGGGCAACTCCCGAACAGTCTGCCCGACAATAATATATTATAACAGTTCTTCAATAATACATCATCAAGTATACTTGGCAAAACTCCAAGTCTATACTTAGAATAATTTACAACCAAGGCATAGACAGCCTTTACAATACATGTGCCAACCTCATATGGTAGGAGGGTGCTCACCCGAGACACCAAGAACTCCACCTCTAAGTTCTGCACACAACCACCTCAAAACCGCACTCTTGTCAACCTACGACTGCCTCCGGTAAATCTGCGCACTTCCTCCTTGAGCGCATGAGTTATGCGCACTTATCTGCGCCCTTTTACCCCTGCTCAATGCGTAGAAGAGATCTGCGAGTTCGTTGGATGAACCATTGATGCCAAATGAGCTCAAGTCCTTTGTATTTATACACATCCTTGCGTGTGGTTGGAGGGGGTGTCCAGCCTTAAGGCCGACCCCATAAACCAACAATACACACCCACATGTGTTATTTCACAAGTCGGCTTTGCTCCCCTTAGCCATCGCATATAAACAGAGTTCAACACTTAGTTTAATTTCAAGTGTTCCTCATATCGTCGCATATGTTCGTCGCACAAGTTCGGAGGTTCGTCGCACAAGGAGCGCCCGCCCGTCGCACGTCCGCCCGCTCGTCGCACCAAGGAGCGCCCGCCCGTCGCATGTCTGCCCGCTCGTCGCACCAAGGAGCGCCCGTCGTGCCGCGCGCCCGTCGCTCGCCTGCCCGAGTTGCGAAGACCTTACATCCTCCTCCACCTGAAATCGTTGTCGTCCTCGACAACATACCATCTCGGTAGCTCTCCACCAAGATCATCATCAACCATGATGTCAACTCCTCCACATAAGGCAACCATCCCTGCAACATATGTAGAATCCCATCTCCATCATGCCTCACCTTAGTGACCAATTGTCACCAAGACAACCATACCAATGTATGTCATATATCAGATGTCCATGATCATCGACCACCCTGTCACAATCTCTCCATGCTGCTCTCCATCACGGAAGGTTGATCCCTCCAACTCAAGCTACATGTCCATCGCAACAATGTGTCAAACTCCATCATATCATCATCACCATGTGCAAAACTGCCCATGTTATGTCAACAAGTGCTAACACATTTCAACCATGTGTCAACATCTCATAATATATCAGAAGTCATCTCAATCCATATGTCATCATGTGAACCTCTGTCATGATACTCCAGCATAATGCCAACACATCTCTGTACACTTCGTGACCCCATGTCTGAACTAGTTGGGTAGCTAATCCAACCATCACGCTCAATCCATGAGAGTGAACATCCTCATGTCCTCATCAGCTATTCCTCAAACATCTGCCACATCCTCGACTCATCAAGAATCTACAATCCATGCTCAGGTCCATGGAAACTCCATCCATCTGCAACATGTCATGATGCTTGATGCCAAGCCATCCCTGCACCATCAATCATACCTGCTCAACATGTTTTAAGGACTCACTGCCATGAGCAGCGAACAATGAGCCCCATCTTCCTTTCATCTAAGAAGATGTAGAGGGGGTAGAGCCTGAAGGCTCTCCCTCACTAATCAACTCAATCCATCTATCAGGATCCTCAACCTCCATCCTTTGTAGATATGCCTCCCGGTCTTCCTTCTGGACATCCGGCCTCACATACACCTCATCAACATCATCATCATCATCTTCCACCAACTCTAGCCTTCTTGACAAATCCAAGATGCTATCTGAAAGTGATCTAATGACCAATGACTGCTCCACAAGCTTTGCCTCAACAGTGGACAACCGCTTGTTCACCTTTTCCTTATCCTCCATTTGCATCACTCCTAGTTTACAATCAGGTTTTGTCACACCAATGGTTGGAACACCAATGGGTACATCTTCCCTTCCATCATAAATGTAGAGCTTCCTCAAATGTGGTACAACCATAGCCTCAAATTGTTTCATGAATTCCATCCCCAATACAGCTTCATAGTCATCAATCCGCACTATAGTGAAGTCCACCTTCCCGGTCCATTCACCAAGTGTAGTGTCCACCTTCTCAGCTATACCAAGAATCTCCATAGGAGGAGAATTCACTGTCTTCATTTGTGCCTTTACCGGTACAAACTTCAGCCCAATTCTTCTCGCAGTATCTTCACCCATGAAGTTGTGAGAAGCCCCACTATCCACCATAGTGAGTATATCAGCACCTCCAACCTTCATCTGAACATACTCCAATATGTTCCTTTTAGGATCTCTCCTAGAGACCACCTCCGTAGTAGCAGAAGCACCAAGTATCTGCATCATCCCTACAGAAGCACCTTCATGCTTTCCATCAGATTGTGCAATAGTAGCCACCTTTGGTTTAGAAGGACAATTCTTCACCGTATGTGGACCAACACAAATCCAACACTTCAAAGGTTTCTTCATCTTCGAACTATCATCCGATTTTGAAGCATCTTCCTTCTTCTTATCTTTCGGTTTTTCGGACTTCTTCTTCCTATCATCAGAAGTCTCATCATAATGTTCCACCAACCTGTCAACAGCAGCAAAAGCTTCTTCAAGTGTCCTAATCTTCTGCCTCTTCACTTCATTGCGTGCCCAAGGCTTCAACCCAATAATGAAGTTGAACACCTTGTCCCTCTCCACCATGTCAGGAAGTTCCAGAGCTGCACTTGCAAACTCCCGCTGATATGCTTGTAGGCTTCCGGTTTGTTTTATGTACTTAATCTTCGTCCTTGCTTCCCATGTTTCATCCTGAGGACTGAAATGAGTCTGCAAAGCTTTCTTCATGTCATCCCACGAAGTAATGTCATCAGCACTACCATTGGCAATCTGATCTAACCTCCTTCGCCACCACATCTTAGCATCCTTTGTTAAGAACTGAGCAGCTACCTTGACCTTTGTCTCATCATCAGATAGACCCAAACGTTCCAAGTATTGCTCCATGTCCCATAGAAAGTTGCCAAGAGTCTTTGCATTCCTTGTGCCATCATAAGATTCCGGTTCCTTGACTTTCATATGAGGTACTCCTCCACCTGAGTTGTGCCTCACTGCCTTCTTCAACACCGCTATCTCATCATTGGCTGTGTCAAGAGTTTTCCTCAAGTTCACGATCTCTGCAAGACCCTGATCCCTTGATTCCTCAACCTCTTTGACCCTTACTTCAAGTTGTGTACACATAAGATCAGTGTACTCATACTGTGCTCGGAGTTCATCATGTTGTACTCGGAGTTCTTCGAGCTCTTCTTTTGTCTTCAAGTTGATCTCTTGCTCCTTAGCAAGCAAGTCCATCTTCTTATCCCAAGAAGTCTCCAAAGCCTCCATCTTTTCAATCACCTTTTCAATGAACCCAAGAGTAGTATCCTTCATCGTATGACTAGACCCAGCCTGAGATTCAGTTGCCATCTCTAACAACTTCTTGCTCTTTTGCAATCTAGTTTCAACCATTCAACAGCTTCACCAAGTTACCTGCAATCAGAACCAACCCTTGTTCCACTTCGTGTGAAACGGTTTCCTTCACCTGCAGTACCTGCCACGAGCAACCCTGCTGAAACATCAACTGTCAAATTTCCAAGTGTACTTGCTTCACCAGCTCCAAACCGAGCTCTGATACTAACTTCACTTCGGTGAAGTTGTGTAGCAGCTTCAATATCCAGATCAGCTGCTCTGATACCACCTGTCAAGGTGTGTATCAGCTTCAATGCTTCAATCATCAACCAGGATATCAGCTCTGATACCACCTGTCACGCCCCCAAGCCTACGGTGGTCTTTCAACCGTGCCGGCGAGGTGCGGCACCACCGAACACTTTCTTTTTAACAATACTCGTGCACATGGACTACACCTAATTCACTTGTCCTTACTTAGTTTGTGTTTCGCAACCAAGTAAAATGCATTTATCCTTTATACTTAATGAAGCCCATACTCATTCATTATCCATATGCAATTAACCAAGAACATCAACAATTGCAACCAAGTATAAAGGGAGGGGCAACTCCCTAACAGTCTGCCCGACAATAATATTTATAACAGTTCTTCAATAATACATCATCAAGTATACTTGGCAAAACTCCAAGTCTATACTTGGAATAATTTACAACCAAGGCATAGACAGCCTTTACAATACATGTGCCAACCTCATACGGTAGGAGGGTGCTCACCCGAGACACCAAGAACTCCACCTCTAAGTTCTGCACAAAACCACCTCAGAACCGCACTCTTGTCAACCTACGACTGGCTCCGGTAAATCTGCGCACTTCCTCCTTGAGAGCATGAGTTATGCGCACTTATCTGCATCCTTTTACCCCTGCTCAATGCGTAGAAGAGATCTGCGAGTTCGTTGGATGAACCATTGATGCCAGATGAGCTCAAGTCACTTTGTATTTATACACATCCTTGCGTGTGGTTGGAGGGGGTGTCTAGCCTTAAGGCCGACCCCATAAACCAACAATACACACCCACATGTGTTATTTCACAAGTCGGCTTTGCTCCCCTTAGCCATCGCATATAAATAGAGTTCAACACTTAGTTTAATTTCAAGTGTTCCTCATATCGTCGCATATGTTCGTCGCACAAGGGAGCGCCCGCCCGTCGCACGTCCGCCCGCTCGTCGCACCAAGGAGCGCCCGCCCGTCGCATGTCTGCCCGCTCGTCGCACCAAGGAGTGCCCGTCGTGCCGCGCGCCCATCGCTCGCCTGCCCGAGTTGCGAAGACCTTACAATATGCATAATGTTAACTCTTTCTTGTTATATTTAAAATGTCCACTTTTTTTTTTCAAGTGGAAATTAAATCAACATAAAAATGGGCATAAAATATATAATATTGACCACAGATGTTATACATATAAGTGCATCTATATAAAAGGGGTAAAGTTTTTTGTTTTTTTTGTTTGTTTGTTTTTTTTTTAACTATGAGAAATCAATAATTATTGAGAGTGATTTGGGCTAGGTTTGATATTAAATTAATTCGCTGTTAATATAATTCAAAAGTATATTTAACAACTCTCAAACTAGATATACCAAAATAAATTATTACTTAGTAAGGGTGGAGACTTTCTAAGACACAATTGTGAGGGGTATCATTCACGGGGGATTTACCCTTCTAGCCTTATCACAATGAACTAAATGTATCATCAAAAATTCGGACCTAGATTGAAAGAGAGTCAGATCTACATCCCAACTGCTTAAATATCCTATTCATTTCCACTTAAACCAATTTCACATATCAAACATATATTATATCCATTTAATAATACAAAGAAGCCAACTCTGAAAGCCAAACACCTAATCTCTCACTCATAGACAAAAATTCTACACTTATCAAGGTTTAAACTTATGTCATTTATACGATAGCACCCCATCCCAACCAAAAGCTAAATTAATGCAAAAACTTGTTAAGATCTCTAATTATCTAAGATGAACGATTTAAACCTAAAGAAAACATCAATGAGTTAATGCTGATTCTCATGTGCATACAATGACTAAGTGTTGGTTTAGTCACATTTGCCCCCCTTTTAAAATGTAGATAATAATATAATTTTTTTTTTAATTAATTTATATAAATGGTAAATAGATAAATGTATTTTAGTTGTATTTTAATAATTTATAAATTAATTATTAGTAAAGATGGTCGATAGAGAAGTTACTCTAAATTTATTATAATTTATTTTTGTTAAGTATTAAACATTTTTTTAAAACATAATTTTTTTGAAACTAGAAATGATTATATTCAATGATATTTAAGAATTGCACTAAAACAAACGATAGTCCGGGTATGTTTTCTCAGTGCTAATTCTTGCATCCCTTTCAACCTTTTGTTGTATGATTGATGGGGGTTATAGGAAATGTTGAGAGGGAGAAGCCCGCGTGAGTCTGCAACCCTCCCTGCAGCGCACAGTAAGAAGGTGGAGGGGGGCAAGACGAGGAATGCAGAGGGAGAATCTTGCACGGTAAAGAACCGCGAAGACCAGAATGAAAACCTGACGGGGTTCTATAGGTGCTGGGTACAGGGGCAGGCCGAGGAGGTTAAACAAGCAGTCTGGGAGGCAGAAAAGATTATAGAGGGTATACACATGTCTTGCCCAAGGGGAGGGAATCCGGGGAGTAGTCAGACCATCGGGAGAACCTAGAGTGGGGAGGGCAAATTACGGGACAGGGATACACAAGAGATGGGAATAGGAGTAATTGCAGATAATCTAACCTTTGTTGTTGGTCATGGTAAATAGGCGGCTATAAAGAGCAAGATGGCGCGCTCAGGTCGAGGAAGGGGTCAAGGTGGAAGAGGTTGGCGAAGCCAATCAGGACGTAACAACCCCACGACCTCTGTGACTGCACTTCAAAGGCGTAGTCGAAAAACCATGAGGAAAATAGTGCAAGAGGTTGCAAGAGCATATCAAGAAGGAACTGATGCTGACATATGCAAGCTCATTCAGGAATTGGAAGAAAATGTCATGGAAGAAGACTCGGAGCCCGAAATGGAGGAATGGGGAGATCTCATTCCTGACCCGAGAAACACCAGGGGAAGAATGACTCTATACAAGCAAGCCTTGCATGTTTAATGGGTGCTGGAATGTTTACTTGCCAAGGCGTTGGAACAAGTAGCAGGTGAAATGGCAGAGTTTTCCCAGGGCATGCCAAACATGAAGAAAGAGATGAAAAATCTACAAATCATAATGATAATGCAGGACAACAAGCTAGAGGAGATCCAACAACAGCTGAAAAAGTTAACTCCAGCAGCGAGGGATGTGACAGCAACACCTGAGAATGTGGAAGACATAAAAGTTTAGTTCATAGTTGTTTATTATGTTTGTTCTGAGGAGCAGTATTATCTTTTCTTTTTACTAGTTTCATGACTGTCTGGAACATGTTCAGCGTTCACTGTTGCGAGGTTTATCTTTCGTGGATTGGTAGAATTATTAATTTTTTCTACTGGATGGCCTATAATAACTTGAGGTGGCCAACAGATCTGGTTTCCCATCTAGGTAGGTTGAGGCCACCAAAACGATGTATATGGTTCAACTTGTTTTTATAAATAGAAAAAGAAAGGCAATACCACAGCTTACAAAAAAGAAGAAGAATTGCACTAAAACTATATTTATTTCTAGAGTGGCTACTATATATGATAATGTCTTCTCCAAGTAGGAGTTGTAGGTATTTCTATTGATAACTTTCTTAATAAATTGACCCAAGATACTCACAAATCAAAATAACGTCCAAGATCAATCGAAGGCGAACTTTTTCTTGTGCTTCTTGCCCCTCGCTGAATGAGGGGAGCTTGGCTTATCAATCTCCATTGGATTGTGGTTATGGTAAACTATTTCATCCTCCACAAACCTTTCTTATATTTTCCAGTGATGAAGATCTCAGAGGCAAGAGAAATAGAGTCCATATCTTAAGAACCCAAAAGTGAAGTTTATTGCACTCAACCTCCAAAGAATCACTTTATTGTTTTTGTAGAAGGTGAAGATTCATGATGTTCACATTGTGTGTGGCATTGGCTTCTTCTAACTCAGTGGTTTTTGGAAATTAGCATTGATGTACTATTGTAGGCTTGACTTATTTCTTCATGCCTATAGAGAAACTTTCAAACTTCTTTCAAATTATAATTGTCCAGGATTTCTATATATATGCCTTTCACACCGAAGTGGTCAAGAGGAACACTGAAGGAGCACAATAAAATACCAGACCAGACAAACCCCAAATAGAAAAAAATATTCTTAACCTATCAAAAGAAGTGAAAGACTAAAAGACATCTATTTTGGCTAATTCTAAACTAAAGTACCAAAGAAATCAGAAGTAATGAGAACCAAAGGGAATGAATGGAAGGCTAGGGATTGCCTATTTGGAGTGCAGGAATTCACCAACATTGAAAACCTAGTGCAAGCTAATGTTGCTTCAACACAAACGCCTTTTCACATGCACACAAAGAGGTTTATTTTTTGTGCTAGAGTGCTCGAACTGCCACGAAATCTCTACCTAGATCACTGCCAAATATCCATTTGTGAAAAATACAAAACAATTCAACTAGAAAACAATTCTAGGTGAGTTGTGGAGATGGCATTGTCTTGTATGTCATGCAAGGATCCTTCATTCACATTGAATAACCATAAATGAAGCCTGCCAAACCAAATGTGGGAGTTGAAAAGGCCACAACACACCATCCTTCCCAAACTGCCTCCATTTGTTGATTACAAATTTGTAAATATTGAAATGGGTAGCCATAAAATGTCCATTTGACCAATTTTGATCATGGGATTAGGTAATGGACAAAAATCCCAATTTTATTAGGCCACTAGGTCCTAGGGAGGAGGCCACATTTTCCCAATGGTTCGATTTCCCATTAAGTTCCTTCTTTATGTCTTAAAACAAGACGTGATCAAATTGAGGAAAGGTTCATTTGTTTCGATAAACGACTGATCTCAATTTATTCCTCCAGTGGATTAACTTGATTAATTATTCTTTTGATAACCAACATGGAGTCCCAATGTAACAACCTTGGTGAAAATTCCATGTAATAAAAGTTAAAAAAAAAAAAAAAAACAACAATAACCATAGATGAATGGGACACTTATTCCAAGCTGAATGTTGGGAAATACATCCTAGGGGTGTTCATTTGGTTGTTTATGGCTAAGGAAATTGATCAAGGAAATGGAAGGCTTTGGAAAGGCAAAATGGAATTTTGGCACAATTATTTCTGAAAATAATGGAAATTAGGAGAAAAAGGAGGTGAAAGGTCACAAGTTGCATGTGAGGAGGAAAATGAAGGAAAATAATGGAAAATGAAGAAAATAGAGACCTCATTCATAAAAAGGCTTCCGAGGATCAGTTGGTAACCTTTTGTCGGTTTAGCTTCGGAGTTATTTCATTATTCTCTCTCTCTCTCTCTCTCTCTCACACACACACACACACTCTTGGACACTTAAAGTTTTCTTGGAGCACCTTGGCATTGGATCAAGAAAGGCAAAGAAGGCAAGAGTAAGCAAAGATCAAGTAGGGAAAGGCAGGATCAAGCAACTACAACATGCTTCGTTGCAGGTATCGATTTGCATCTGTATTTTCCTTGCTAGATTTGGCATGCATGGGATTGCATGTGTTTCTTTTCTCCCATGGCATGGGTTTTTCCATGTGTGACAATATTTTATGCCTAGCCTTTCCATTTCCTGATAACTTTGATGAGATGGTTTCTCTCATTCGGTTTATGTGGGATGGTTAGATTGGATTCGAAGCTGAGTGGGGTGGATCTCTGAATTTACAAACACATGGTGTAGTGGTCCCTGAACCAAACTGAGGATGCATGAAGCCACTATCCTAGTAACCCTTGAGCCGAACTATAGGTTGCAGTAAAGATAGATTGTGTGCCTTGGTGGGCCTAGGAATCCTTGCTGGTGAATGATGGGATATAGGGGAAAGCCAAGAGGTGGATTTTATCTCTGTTGGTCCTAGTGATTCTGGGATGTAATGCACAGTAAATCCTAGAGAGCATGTCTCGGTGTAGGGCCTAGTGATCCTTGGATCAGACTACGGATGCAAGGTAAAGCCTAAGAGACTAGGAGGAACTCAAATTCCTCACGGTGTAGGCGGAGAACTCTGGTGGCATCCACATTGATTAGTGTTTTTGATGTGCTCTACGAGTCCCACATTCATGCTTGGAATATGGAACGAGGGTGATTGGCTGAAGAGGGATTTGGCTCAGTCATTTTATGGTCGGGTGGAACGTGGTAGTCCCATC
Source organism: Pinus tabuliformis (assembly GCA_031772625.1). NCBI lineage: Eukaryota > Viridiplantae > Streptophyta > Pinopsida > Pinales > Pinaceae > Pinus > Pinus tabuliformis. Next base: position 20,947,566 of record CM062804.1, on the reverse strand, counting down.
TCCGATTGGTTCATTGCATTTATTAATGAGAAATTCATTCCCTTGTTTTTCATGTGCAAATGTACTGATGTATATATGGATTTTGATGGTTGATATGTTCATGGTATTTCTGTTCCTATTATGTTGGTTATATGTGCATTTTGTGACACAACTATGTATGGCTCTCAGCATGTTTTTACTTGTATATGAATGGATAATGTGTCTATGGCCTAATAGATGAATATGCAACAAATGACATGAGGGAACAATGGTTCAGAGCGATTCTCAGATAAATGTGAGATCCCTACACTTGATTCTGTTGTTTACACCTGTAGGTTATATGTTTGATATGTTTGACGAAGTCCCTGTACTTTTACTACTTTTAATCTATCATTCCATTCTAATCAGTGGCCTGGGCTCTGGGCGTGAAAAAGTGGCTTAAATCCTAGGGTCGTTGGCACACAAATGGAAATTTTGGTCCACAGTCGCTGGCATGCAAGCCTATGAGAGCGAATTTAGGTTTCTGGTTGCTCCCTTGCCCATAGCATGAGAGCAACTATGGCCTAAGAGGTCCACAATAGCAGTGGGACCCATGGTTAGGTTGTTTGAGTGGCTAAATTGTCTCTTGAGGGTTCTGTTGATGATGTTGGATGACTATGTGTGATGTTCCATCAATTCCAATTCCTTAAGGTCACATAGGAGGTCGAATCTGATCGTAGTAGCCTCTCATCTCATGTTTACCCAGGTTGGGATGGTTACTTGGGTGGATGTGGGAGGATGGTGTTACAGAGTGGTATCAGAGCATGGTTCAACTCTCAGACTGGACGGAATGTGTTAGTCATGCATGCATGTCAGTTGCATGTGTATCTCTAACACTATATACTTGTTGCAATTGCTTGATGTTGGATTAGGGTTGTAGTATGGTTATCATGGAGAATTTGATGTTGATTTCGTGAAGAGTATTTGACATGAGTATGTGACTGATTGTATATGGTTATTTGTCACTTACATGTTGATTTTAAGTCACATGCATACATCCTTATATGTTAGGTTACATTTTGAGTATTTTGATTACATGTATTAATCTTGTAGGTTGATTACAAGGATTGATTGATATTATCAACTACATGTGTTTATGCGTATGTGTATTCGATTAGTAATTGCTTATGCATGCAGTCGTTTGCATGTAGCAATGTGTATAATGGAGTAATGGTTGTTATCATGCATGAGGTCATATCATGCATTGTTGATATGGCCTTGCATTGATGACTGGACCCTAGTTAGAGTGATGTTTATGACTTGATACACTCACGTGCGTATGTTAATATGCTGTTATGATTATGTTATACATGTATCACGTTGATTTGGTGATCTTGCAGACAAGGTATCCTCCCCGAGTTATACTAAGGTATGTTGGTTTATTGTGATTTGGTTATTTGACATAATATGCATTGCAAGAAGAGAAAGATCAAATGGCTAGCAAGGTGGTGGATTACGTAGAATCTCCATATGCATCAGATGAGCAGTGTAGTGTGGGGCATACTTATAATTTGGAAGTTACATTGATAATTTTGAAGGAAGAGATAAGGAGTTGTAAGGCGGATAATGACCAGATCATACAGGCATAAGAGAAGCAGGCAGAGGTGAATGCTATACTTCTTCAAAGTTTGTCAGAACTGCAGCGGCAAGGGTTGCTACGGATCATCCATGCACATGAGGATGGGACTAATGGAGCATATGGCAGTAGATCTCCTGGTAGACATAGGTAAGATATATCTGATACAATGAGAGATGGCAGGTTATTGGCCACTCCAAAAAGGAGGGGTGATCAGGTGCTCAAAATTATGCTCAAAAATCAAAGATTTTAGAATGGTGTGGACCCTGAACGACCATGTAGTGCTGATCATCTTGAATCCGATGCAACTCGTTTCATGTGAAATAAACACGTATGCTCCTAGAAACGCGATCTGTTCATTTTCCCATATAGACAAATTCGTTGCAGGAGCTGACAGGGATGCTAACTAGGCATTCATACAACCCAGTCAGCAAAAAGAATATTCCTTGGAATATTATGTGGAATATCCTCATAATATTCCTTGTAGGTGGCGAATCAGAAGGTGACAAGTGTCAGAATTTCATTGGTCCACGTGTTTTGGGTTTGGACCAATAAGGAGGTGACATGTGGCTAAGCCGAAGGCCGCCACGTGTCCTCCTAATGGTCGATCAAAATTTTGTTGGCAAGATAGGTCGGAGGCCGGGCTCGACCCCACAACCTCTCACACAAAATACCAACAGACTAACCACTCCACCTACGTATTGTTTCTTAACTAACATATGTTGCGGGGTTGATATAATGTTTAATGAACGCCAGGTTGGGGGGAGATCGCCAGCGTAACCGCCGAAGACCCTCCCATGTGAACGCTTTCCACCTATCCGCAAACAGTTATGAAACCACCACGATAACCATCACCTCCTAACCACTGGATCCATTGGCGTCATGTGAACGTGCTCCGCCTTAACCACCAATATTTACCGTAACCATCTCCCTAATTGCCAGACCCTAACCGCGTCATGTGACCGGTAGGGTTGGCATTTGTTGTGACCGCATGGGGGTTATAGGAATTTTTAACAGTCCTACATATTTTCCCGCCATGCGGTGAAATTTTCGCCCAGTTAGCACTTTTTGGGGCGAAATTGTAGGATCATGCCGGATTTGGTGCAATTTGTGGAGCAAATAGTGGGAAAACTAGGAGAGGTCATAGATTTCTCAGCTTTCAACCAATTTGGATACAAGAGAGGCTAGGTAGCCATTTTTGGACATTATAGACTCATTGGAGTAGGTTTCAAAACCATTTGAGCATTGTAAACACATATTTTTACACTTTTGAGCATAATAGAGAGGCCCAAGCCATTGGAAGCTGGACCAAGGAGACATATCTCATGAGGGGTGAACTCTTTTATCATGTTCCTGTTGTGATGTGTTTTTGATGATGTTCTGTACATGTTTATGCTGCTGGTCAGTCTCTTATTTATGTTAAATTTCTCATAAAATTAACATAAAAATTCATTTTCACTTGCAAAAATTCATGAATCCTTAAGCACAATGAAAGCATTTTGTTTCTAATCTGAGGAGGATCTTAGCACAACAATCTAATATTCTAAATCAGATCATTTTGGTATCAGAGCACTAGGTTTGCTTTGTGAAAGAAGGATTTAACTGTTTGCAAGTTTATGTCATGCTTACAAGGTTAAAACTCAAAAGAGGAGAAGGGAAGCTGGTTGGAAGCCCTGAAGTTGGGTCAAGGGGAAGGAGAGCAAGGTTGCCACAATCTCCAACACCAGTTCAACCTCAAGTTGCAGTTGAGACTCTAGAGATCATGTCTCATGAAGGAGAACCTACAAACATGATAGAAGATGAGAATACCTTCAAAAAGGCTTTATTTGATATGAAAGAGATGGTGAAGGCCTCTATGAAGAGAGGAATACCAGCTTGCAAGGGGAAAGTTCCAAACTTCCCAAAGGAGAAGGTTCTTCAGGAGGAGGTAATGCAAATGGAGGCAAACCTTCACCCTCTTCACCATCTTCTTCATCTTCTTCTTCACAAGCATCTTCACCCTCTTCCACTAACACAACCCTTACTCATACTCATCTTCATACTTCAAAAGAAACTGTTAAATCACCTTTTTTAAAACTTGATGTTAAATTTGAGCTTCTCATGTATAATGGTGAAGTTAATGCAGAGAAACTTGATAATTAGTTTCGTCAGTTGGAGGTTTAATGCAGGATTCAAAACCTTCAAGAGGATGACATAAAGATTTAGTTAGCTTCCTTGACAATGAAGGGTGCAACACTAGTATGGTGGGAATCAAAGACCCAAGAGGAGATTAAAAACACGGTAAGATCTCAATTTCTTGGATTGATTTCATTGGTGCAATCAAAAGACAATTCTACCCTCTAGCTTATATGCAGAAATCCATCATGAATTGGCAGAAATTTAGACATATTAAAGGTCAAAATGTGCAAGATTACAACAAAGAATTCAAAAAAAGGTCTTTAATGTTAGGTGTAGATTTCCAATCACATGACACATTGCTGAAGTACATAGGGGGTTTACACAGTTACCTTAGGCATACTATATTAATTTTTAATCACAATAATCTAGATGATGTGTGTGTGCAAGTCATTCATCTTGAGGCAAGAGGGAAAAACACTTCAGAAGAAGGTAGTACAAATCCATTTAAGGGTAAAGAGAAAGGATAGGGTTTCAAGGGAAAGAAAAATGCATCCATTAAAAAGGAAGGAGAGAAAAAAATATGTAAACATTGTTCCAGAGAGGGTCACGATGAAGCTCATTGTTGGAAGCTTCATCCCAAAATGAAACCAAAGAAATTCAACAATAAAGGAAAATAAAAGACAACTGTTGTCATTCAAGAGGATTTGGGATCCGATTCGGGTGATGAAACTAAAATTATAGCCATGGGTATAAAAGGAAAAGAATCCATTGCTAGCACTAGTATATCAAATTGTCACACTAGTACTCCAAATGAAGAAACAAGGATTGAATTATTTCATGTGAGGGTAATCTCAAAACATACAAAAATCGACACACTTTTTGATAGTGGGTCTCAAGCCAACTTGATATCTAATGACTTAGTCAAACAACTTAATCTTGAAACCATTTTACATCCCAAACCATATCCATTGAGATGGGTATGCAAGGACACAAACTTACAGGTTATAAGAAAATGTGTTCTTCGGTTTGCAATCACGACAAACTTCATTGACGAAGTTGAATTAGATGTTTTACCACTTGATATATTAGGAATTGTTTTGGGTAGTCCTTACCTTTATGATATAAAATTAATCTTCTATCGTCATGAAAACAAGTACCACTTCTTCAAGGATGGCGTGGAGTATATTGTGCGAGCTCATCCCAAGAAACTAAATCTTTCATTAGTTAATGCAGGGCAAATGAAAAGACTAGTGAATTCAAGCAAGAATTTAGTGCTTCTTATGATCAAACCCAATGTTGATATTGATTATGAAGTGTTTGATGGTTGTATTTCAAAATTGAAAACTAATTTGGTTGATGTAGTTAACCATGATGATGAGGTGTTTGAGAAAATAAAAGGAATTCCTTCCAAGAGGATAATCTAACATGAAATACCATTGCAGCAAAAGTGTCTTCTTCCTAACATTGACATGCACATGATGTTAAGAAGGGAAAGTGCAGAAATAAAAAAACAAATCCAAGGATTGTTGAACAAAAGGATCATCCGACCTTTTCCTTTACCATGTGATGCACCTCTTGTTTTGCCCAAGAAGAATGGTAAGCATTTCATTGAATGAGATTCAAGAAGTGGTTTTCATCAAAGCAGAGTTGTTGAAGGAGACATATGGAAGATGACATTTAAAACCAAGTAAGGTTTGTTCGAATGGCTTGTTATGATTTTTTTTCTTTGCCATGCTCCTACTACTTTCATGCATATGAAGAAAGATGTGTCGAAGCCATTTCTAGACATGATAGTCTACTTGGATGACATTTTCATTTTCAGAGCATTTCATTATGAACATGTCACGTGTGAGAAAAAATTACTTGATGTCATATGTCAAGAACACCTGTTTTTGAAGATGTCAAAGTATATGTTGGATACAACTTCTTTGATGTACTTGGGCCATGATATTGGAGAAGGTGAGCTCAAATTATACCTCTCCAAGATTGATACCATTATGGATTGGTCAAAGTTCAAGATAGTCATTTGGATAAGAGGTTTTTTGGGAGCAGCCCAATGCTGGAGGAAAGATTTTGTTAAATTTTCTTCTATTGTATCTCATATGCATTCTTTGACAGTTGAGCAAAAGTTCTTCCAGTGGGGAGGCGAACAACAAGAGGCATTTGATGCTTTGAAACAAAAGACTAGTTCAACCTTTAAACTTGTTCTTATAAACTTGAAAAAGTCATTTGAGTTTTAGGTTAATGTATGTGATATTCCATGGGCACAATCTTTATGCAATGTGGTAAGCCCATTTCTTTTCATTCAAAAATTTTCAATGGTGTAGTTTTTAAGTTGCAGTGGCAAAGGCACTTTCATTGGATGGGTTTTCTTCTACTATTCCACTAGTTCAAAAGGTATAAGTGACAAGTTTGTTTATGTACTTTCTGGGCCTATAGTTTGTATGACTACTTTCCTCAAGCATCATTTTGTTTTGCATGAAAGATATGTTTAGAAAAATACATACTTTCAAGATGTAGATTCAAGCTTGAGTCAAAGGAACCAAGTGGAGGAATTTGTTTACCATTTGCATCATAATGTGTTGTATCATCTTGGTAAGAAGGATGTTTCTACTAATAGTAACATGGAAAAATCCAAAGAGTTCATTGAACGACTGCAAATCGTACATCAAACAGTGCAAGACCAAGTTGAAAAGGGAAAAGACAAGTACAAAGCAAGGAACAACAAGCATCGTGTAGATCACAAGTTCCAAGTCAATGATAAATGGATTGAGATTAGAAAGGTAAGAGAATTGTACTCTCACCTGTTGGACAAATGAAAGTGATCTTTTGGGGTCCAAAAGGCTTCTAGTGGGGAGGAGTGATCAGGTGCTCAAAATTATGCTCAAAAATCAAAGTTTTCAGAATGGTGTGGAACCTAAACAACCATGTAGTGCTCATCATCCTGAATCCGGTGCAACTCATTTCGCGTAAAACAAACACCGTATGCTTCCAGAAAAGTGATCTGTTCACTTTCCCAAATAGGGAAATTTGGTGCAGGAGTTGACATGGACGCTGATTAGGCATACGTACAGCCCAATTAACAAAAATAATATTCCTTGGAATATTTTGTGGAATATCCTCAAAATATTCCTTGCAGGTGGCGAATCAGAAGGTGACAAGTGTCAGAATTTCATTGGTCCACGTGTTTTGGGTTTGGACCAATAAGGAGGTGACACATGGCTAAGCCAGAGGCTGCCACGTGTCCTCCTAATGGTCAATCAAAATTTTATTCGCAAGATAAGTCGGAGGTCGGGCTTGACCCTGCAACCTCCCACACAACAGACCAAAGGACTAACCACTCCTCCTACACATTGTTTCTTAACTAACATATGCCACGGGTTTGATATAATGTTTATTAAACGGCAAGTTGGGGGGATATGGCCAGCGTAACCGCCGGTGACCCTCCCATGTGAATGATTTCTGCCTATCCACAAACGGTTATGGAACCGCCACGATAACCATCACCTCCTAACTGACGGATCTAGCGATGTCATGTGAATGCACTCCACCTTAACCACAAACATTTACCATAACCATCTGCCTAACCGCCAGACCCTAACCGCGTCATCTGACCGGTAGGGTTGGCATTTCTTGTGATTGTGCAGGGGTTATAGGAATTTTTAACGGTCCTACAATCTTTCCCACTGCGCAGCGAAATTTTCACCCAATTAGCGCTTTTTGGGGCGAAATTGTAGGATCATGTCAGATTTGGTGCAATTTGTGGAGCAAATAGTGGGAAAACTAGGAGAGGTCATAAATTTCTCAGTTTTCGACCAAATTGGATGCAAAAAGAGGATAGGTATCCATTTTTGGACATTCTTGACTTATTGGAGCAGGTTTCAGAAGCATTTGAGCATTGTAAACACATATTTTTACACTTTTGAGCATAATAGAGAGGCCCAAGCCATTGGAAGCTGGACCAAGGAGACGTAGCCCAGGAGGGGTGAACTCCTTTATCATGTTCCTGTTGTGATGTGTTTTTGATGATGTTATCTACATGTTTATGTTGTTGTTCAATCTCTTATTTATGTTAAATTGCTCATAAAATTAACATAGAAACTCATTTTTCACTTGCAAAAATCTTTGAATCCTTAAGCACAATGAAAGCATTTTGTTTCTAATCCGAGGAGGATCTTATCACAACAATCTAATATTCTAAATCAAATCAAGGGGCGATGAGTACATGTATTATTCTAGTTCTGGTTCTGATAAACATCATGATCGCCATCACTATGATCCTTATAGGAGGAATGGTAGGGGATACTTACCGAATGAATTCAAGAAAGAAAAACCACCCACTTTTGATGGAGATGTGAAGAAGTCGGAATATCCCTAGGTTTAGATACTTGGGATGAACAAATTATTTGAGTTGCATGAGTACACAGATAACATGAAGGCTAGAATAGCTGTCTTGAGCTTGAAAGGTAAAGTAAACATATGGTGGGAATATTTTAAGCGGGATAGAGACATCAGGACAGATGACTTGAGTTGGTAGGAATTTAAGAGGCTTTTCAGGAAAAAGTACTTGTCAGAAAGGTACTACAATAGTAAGGCTAAATAATTATATGAGTTAAATATGGGATCAATTACATGCGAAGAGTACACGACCAAGTTTCTAGAACTATTGAGGTATGTACTGTATCTTACTGATGAGAAGGCTAAAGTTCAGAGATTTTTCAGTGGTTTTCCATTAGTATTTAGAGATCAGATTGAGTATGATGAGCCTCGGTCACTTGAGGAAGTTATTGGGAAACTGAAGCATTGATATGAGCAATCAAAGCGTAAGAATGAATCTCAGCATGGATGGAAGGGAAAAGACAAAGGTAAAGGTAAATGGTAGCCTAAGAGGACAAGGCCTCATAATGCAGATGGGAAAGAAAATGTTGCATCGTAAAAGAATTTTAATGCAACTAGACAGGGACATGGGTCACAACAATAGCAACAAAAACATAGAGGTGAGGGCACTGGACAGTTGGAGTGTTGGATATGTGGTGAGGAACACCTTAGGAGAGATTGTCCGCAGCATATGGGTAGAAGTCATAAGATATACAACGCGTAGGAGGTGCAAACTATTGGGGACATTGGTCAGAGTATTCCACGTATCTATGCAGCTGTGGACAATAGGAAGGAAAAACACCATGCATATATCATTGAGATGGGCAAAATTGCATGCAGAGTATTTGTTAGTGCAGTTAGCTATAGGTGTAAAGAAGTGAGTTCATCACTGGGTAAGAGCTTGCACATTTTATTTAAATGGTATGCCTACAACAACACATTTGAATGTGTTACCGTTGGGATCATACAATTTGTTGTTGGCCCTGGATTGGTTGTATCTACATAGAACCAAGGTTGATTTCTATGACAAATCTATTGAGTGTGTTGATGACAATGGAGAACCAAGAGTCTTGCAAGGTAAGAAGAAAGCCACATCGGTTAGGATGGTGAAAACTATGCACGGAAAGTGTAGTCGCAGGAAAGGGTGTACACATTTCTAGTGATAAGGGTAAGGAGGTTGAGGATGCAAATGTGTTGAGCAGGTACCCAGTTTTGCAGTAGCTCAAAGATGTATTTCTTGAGGACATTATAGAGTTGCCACCTCATAAAGAGGTAGAATTTTATATTGAGTTAGTGCCAAGGGTAGCTCCAACATCAAAAGCACCTTACAGGATGAGCACACCTGAGTTGGTTGAGTTAAAGTTGCAGTTGAAGGAAATATTGGAAAAGGGATACATTAGGCCAAGTGTATCACCTTGGGGTGCACCAGTCTTGTTTGTGAGGAAGAAATATGGTACTCTCAGATTATGCATTGATTACAGGTAGTTGAACAAAGTGACTATCAAGAACAGGTACCCTTTGCTGAGGATTGATGACTTGTTCAATCAGCTGAAGGGAGCAACAATGTTCTCGAAGATTGACTTGAGATCCGGATACCATCAGGTATGCATCAAAGAGGAGGACATTTACAAGACTGCGTTCAGGACTAGGTATGGGCATTATGAGTTTTTTGTTGTTCCATTTGGCTTAACTAATGCTCCAACTACATTCATGTGTTTGATGAATAATGTGTTGTGTCCATATTTGGATAAGTTTGTTATTGTGTTCATTAATGATATACTGGTATATTCTAAAAATGAGGAAGAGTATATCGAGCATTTAACAATAGTGTTGAGGTTGTTGAGGGAGCATCAGTTTTATGCTAAGCTCAACAAGTGTAGTTTCTTTTAGACTAAGGGGCACTACTTGGGACATGTTGTCTTTAAGGAAAGCATTGCAATAGATCTAGAGAAGATAAGGGCCATCATGGAGTGGGTAGCTCCTAAGAGTGTGGATGAGGTGAGATCTTTCATGGGTCTGGAAGGATATTATAGGAGGTTCATTAGGAACTTCTCACAGATTGATTATCCCATTACATCATTGCAAAGGTGATCTAGGTGGATATTGGTGGCCACCCGCCTATTCCACTTGGACCCCCACCATTGTTTCTTTCAATTTTCTAGTTTCCTTAATTGTAGCACAATTCACTATTTTTGGTTGTTTTTTGGGTCCTAAACTTCCGGAGCCGTTTTGAGGCGCTAAACGACTTTTTTTTGGAAAACCAAAGTTGGCGAATATGAGTTTTCAACTCAGTATTTGTTGTCAATAGTTGTAATCTCCGGATAAATCTTTCTAACGAGGTACCATGTGCGTCAAACATATATCATATGCCAAATTTACGACCTTGAGATGTTGATGTACCAACTTACCCCAACGGGGCCCATATTTTGGTGTTTCATCTCCTAGGGTTAGGTTTTTGGATGTTTAGGGTTTTCCATTATTTCTAAATAATAAATAGGCCTTCAAGCCTCATCGCAACACAGTCTAGAGGCATGTAGCCGCCACATCTCTTCTTAGATATAAGCTACCATCGTCCGAGCTAGTCTTATTTCCATTCTGTTTTTAAGCATATTTCAATATTTGATATTAATGAAATGAAGTGTTATTTCCACTGCATCTCTATATTTATGGTTATATTTGAAATTTGTTGCGTTCCTGTTTAAATCTAGATCAGTGGTATCAGAGCGGTTTTCTTTTTCTCTGTTTTTCTTTGCATGTCCCCAATGAGGTCGAGGTATAAGGAGTTAGGGCTCGATCTGGTTGAACCTTTGCAAGATCAGCCTCGCAAACCCTGACCACCGCCCACGAGGGAAGAAAAGAAAGACGGGGGAGCAAGAGATCCTATCAAAATATTTCTCGAGGAGGCCTTCGAGAAACAAAGGAACACAATGATGGATAACTTTGCTAAGATCCTTCAACGGTTGCCCATTGGTGGCACATCCACATCCAGCAGCTACTCCGAAGGTGCCACTCCTTTTAAGGTACAAGTAAACTTTGACATTCCCATATTTGAGGGACAAATAGATGCAAACATCGTAGATAAATGGTTAAATATGCTAGAAGGATATTTTTTTGCTCATGATTTTTCTATCCAGGAAAAGATTACTTTTTCTCTTCTCAAAGTTGCCCCTCACGTCAAGGACTGGTGGGAAACCTACTTTTAGAAGAATGATGAAAGTGCACCCTCACTGTTTTCAATCGCACCCACTTGGAATTCGTTCCAAGATGCCATCAAGGAGTAGTACTACTTGGTTGGGAGCTACGAGGATAAATACATAAAGTGGACCACGCTGCGGCAGGGAAAGGACCAAGACGTGCCAGAGTTTACCAATGTTTTTCATACCCTTCGTACAAAGTTGGGTATCAAGGATTTTGAGAAACATTTGGTACTCAAGTACCGCAGCTACCTACATAGGTACATCTAGGATGAGATGGAGTTCTTGGACATCTCCTCACTCGATATGACGTACCGATTTTTATGTCAAGATCAAGCAAAAGCTTAAACAGAAAAAGAGAGACTTTGGATCTGTGAATTTGAAGCAAGGGAAAGGTGCCCCCAAACCGCAGAACAAAGGACAAAACCAACGCAGGGAAGCCCAGGACAACCCGCCAAAGCCGCAAGCAAAGAACAACACCGCAAAGCCGAAGAAGGACACGAGAAAGTGGTGTGAGTTCCATAAGAGCTCCACTCACAACACAAGTGAGTGTCGAGCCAAGCAATCACTGGTGGCCGAGATGAACGCTTCTAAATTAGATGCACATATTGACTTTGAGTCAGAACCTGACAAGGGGAATGACAAAGGGAAGCAGATTATCGATGCAGAGCCCAACGCCACTGTTGCCACCACGAAGATCCGGAAGGAGGAACCTGAAGATCCAGAGGAGGAGGAATGCCTCTTCCACTCCCAGATGTGGGTAAAGGGTTCTCCGCTATAGTTCATTGTCAACAGTGGGAGCCAAAAGAACCTCATTTAAGCAGAGGTCATGAAGCGTTTGGGCTTACCGACCACAACACACCCACAACCATACACCATTGGGTGGCTTCACCAAGGACGGGATCTTCGCATTAGCCAACCATGTCACCTTCCATACAACATCAAGCCCTTTACGGACGAGGTATTATGTGATGTTGCTCCTCTTGATGTTTGTGATGTATTATTAGGCCAACCATACTTGTGGAAGCGACATGCTATGTATGAGTCAAGGCCTCGCTCTATTATTGTTACCTTGGGAAATAAATTGTACAAGATAACAGAGGTAGCACCGCCTACTGCCATCTCTTTCATTACTGCAAAATAATGCAGTAAGCTCATTTCCAAAATTGAGAAATTTGTTTTCCTGATGATACGCCCTCAGGGAAAGAAGAAGACGGTGGCCACGACCTCCAAACAGGGCTCCTCCGCATGACAAAAATAGATAGACAAGGTCGTGGAGGAGTACGATGACATCTTCACCTCCCCCACAGGGGTGCCTCTGCACTGTCAAGTCAAGCAGTGAGCTGTGGAAGGTGATCTTGAGGGAGTTTAATGCAAAACCATATTCGGTTCACCCAGGGTATCAGAAGACACTGACAACAGTGAAGAGGTATTACTATTGGCCAAATTAGTAGAGTTCGTGGCTAGATGCTTTGATTGTTAGTGAGTGAAGGCAGAGTGTAAGCACCCAGGTGGTCTTCTACAGCCAATTACGATTCTAGAGTGAAAATGGGAGGTAATTTCCATGGACTTCATCACAGCGTTGCCGAAGACAGTGAAGCAGCATGATTCCATCATGGTCATTATGGACAGGTTGCACTTTTCATTCCGGTGAAGTCTACGTACTCAGTTAGCTATGTGGTGGAGGTTTTCATTAGAGATGTGGTTAGATTACATGGTGTTTCGAAGAAGATTGTGTCAGACATGGATGTGAATTTCACTTCCAAATTTTGGAAGGAGTTATTTGCAGGTTTGGGCATAGAGTTGGCCTTCAACACAACTTATCATCCACAGATAGATGGACAGACAGAGAGGGTCAACAAGATATTGGAGGACATGTTGAGGATGTATGTGATGCATCAACAACGGAAATGGGAAGAGTATCTCCCTTTGGTAGAGTTCGCATACAATAATGATTATCAGGAGTCATTGAGGATGAGTCCTTTTGAGGCATTGTATGGGCAAAGTTGTAACACTCTCATCAGTTGGAGTGATCCAGTTAGCAGAGTATTGATTGGACCAAATATGTTGGCAGACATGGAACAAGAGATGTAGGTGATAAAGAAGAATTTAAAGGCGGCACAGGATAGGAAGAAGAGTTATGCAGATAGGAACAGGTTGTTAAAGGAGTTCCAGGTTGGGGAACATGTGTACTTGTGCATGAAACCGAAGAAGATCTCCTTATAGATTGGATGTTAGGCCCCTATACTACTAGTGCAACCCCTTATGGTTATTAGTACAACCCACTTATTATATTGATGTACCCATGTAGTGGCCATATTGTTACTATTGTGCCCCATAGAAGCCCACTATTGTTATTATTGTGCCCTTACATTATTATTGTTATGTCGGCTATGATTATGTTATGACCCCTTAGACTCCTATATATAGAAAGGAGGTCTTTTCATTTGTATCATCCAAGAATTTTTCATTTATGTAATGTAAAGGAGGTTTCCCCCTCGAAGAGGCTAAATTCTAAGGCATTGATCTATCTTTTCTTGAGCTGGTTTCATAACATTTGGTATCAGAGCTTTGGATTCTAGGGTTTCGCTACTCCAAACAGGTCATCGTGGAATTTTCGCTATAACTTTTTTTTTTCTGCGACGTTTCAGAAGTTGCAAAAAAAACCCATTTGATAATAAATCGCGCTGAATCTCGGGTCCAAATTTCAGAACTTTTCGCGCTATATTTGCGGAGATATGATCTGAGGAAGTTTGTCTTTTTGGAGACTCCTGGATTACATTCCAAACAGGTGACCTGGGGAAAATCGTCATAACTTTCTCTCTGGGGATCGGATTGAAATTTCATAAGAAGGTACAAAAAGAGGACGGACTGTAATTTCTTGTATGCATTTTTCAGATCCAAAGGTCGAAACAGTGACTCGTGGCACGTCGTACAAGTTCGCTCTACTGAACTAGTCTATAATCAAGTCACTGTGGGAGATTTCACATAACTCTTTCTTGGAGAATCCAATTTGGATCAGACTGGTGGCATTGGAAAGAGGACACAGAGGGCTACTACAAGTCACAATTTCAAAACTTAAAGATCTGAAAGTACAGAGTTACAGTCGTTTCAAGATCGAGCTCCTAAAATCAAGAAAAAGCAAGATGAGGAAGTTTGATGGCAAGGATCCGGTAAATTGGATACTTCAGATGGAGCAATATTTTGATCTACATGGTGTACCACTGTTACAAAAGGTATGTATTGCATCTTCATATTTAGAACCTGATCAATTTTTATGGTATGAAGGGCTTTGTTCTCATAAACGACTTGTTACGTGGTCAATTTTCACGGAGGAAATGATAGCACATTATGACGATACGAAGAGCAACACCTTCTTTAGAGCAACACCACAACAATTGGAAAGAGTAAAAGGGCTTTGTGACATAGTGGAAAGAAAAATTATGGAAACTAGGAAGCACACCCCTCACAACTATAAAGATGGAAATGTTGTTTCTCCTAGCCTTCCACAACCTACAAGGGTTACACCACAACAATTGGAAGAAAAAAGAGAAAAAGGGCATTGTTACAATTGTGATAGAAAATGCACTAAAGGTCATAAGTGTGCTGAGAAGAAATTATTTTACATAGAATATGAAGAGGAGGAAGAAAAGGATCAAAAAACATCAAAAGAAGAGGATCTACGCCAGGAACCCACCCCAGGGAAAGAAGAAATGAATCAGACCATATCTTGTAAAGCATTGGCAAGAATTACCACTCCTCAAACTCTCAAGATAGAAGGACATATCAAGAAGAAAAAGGTGCAAGAATTGAAAGATCACATCGAGAAAGAAGAAATGAATCCAACCATATCTTGTAATTCATTGGTCGAAATTACCACTCCTCAAACTATCAAGATAGAAGGACATATCAAGAAGTGAAAGATCACACCGAGCATCAAGAAATGAATCCGACCATATCTTGTAAAGGATTGGAAGAAATTTTCATTCCTCAAACTCTAGAGATAGAAGGACATATCAAGAAGAAAAAGGTTCAAGCAGTGAAAGATCACATCGAGCATCAACAAGAAGTTCTCCAACTTTTAAAGGATAACACCACTTCGGTGCAAAATCAAACGAAGCAACAGGTAGATCAACATCGTAGTGAAAAATGTTTTGATGTAGGTGATTGGGTATTTTTATTGCTACATCTCAAGCAAGCTATTTATGAGAAGGAAATGTTGGCAATACTACATGCACTTAAAAAATGGCGACCTTACCGAATGGGAAGACTCTTCAAGGATGAGGATGTGGAAGCATTGTTTTGTGCTATTTCTATTATCCAACCAGATTGGATAAACGAAGCGAGGGATGAATGGAAGAAGGATGAAGAAGTATGGCCACTTATTCAAAAGTTGCAAAAGATCCCAATTCAAACAATATTGCTAGAAATTGAAGAGGAAGGAAAAATCATATTGGAACCTAGAGCAGTCACAGAAACAAGAACCGACAGCTATGAAATCGATCAATTTCAGAGTTTCTCATCAAGTGGAAGAACTTACCCGCTGAAGATTCCACAAGGGAGGACAAGAATTTTATACAGAAGCATCAAGAACTACTCAAGCGTTGAGGACAACGCTTTTTGAAGGAGAGGGGCATGTTAGGCCCCTATACTACTAGTGTAACCCCTTATGGTTATTAGTACAACCCACTTATTATATTGATGTACCCATGTAGTGCCCATATTGTTACTATTGTGCCCCATAGAAGCCCACTATTATTATTATTGTGCCCTTACATTATTATTGTTATGTCGGCTATGATTATGTTATGACCCCTTAGACTCCTATATATAGAAAGGAGGTCTTTTCATTTGTATCATCCAAGAATTGTTCATTTATGTAATGTAAAGGAGGTTGCCCCCTCGAAGAGGCTAAATTCTAAGGCGTTGATCTATCTTTTCTATCTTTTCTTGAGCTGGTTTCATAAAATTGGATCATGTGCCAAGCTGGCACCACAGTTTTGTGGACCCTTGAGTATCAATGAGAGGATTGGGAAAATAGCCTATTGCCTTGCACTGCCTCTGGCCGTGAAAGTCCATGATGCTTTCCATGTATATTTCCTTTGAAAGTATGTTAAGGATGCTCATCATGTAATTGACTGGTCTATATTGTAGGTGGAACCAGATGAAGAATTCCAGTTGGAGCCTTAATGTATATTGCAAAAAAAGGTGCTCATGCTTCGGAACTGAGCAATTGAGCAAGTTGAAGCTCAATGGAAGCACTTTGGGCCCAATGAAGCTACATGGGAGATGGAGGATCAGATGCGGGCCATGTATCCTTCCTTGTTTGGCAGTTGAGGCAAAGCAACTTGGCATGGTGGTTTGGTATTTTCTCATGGTGGTTTGGTATTTTCTTTATGGTGGTTCGATATATGCTTTATGATGGTTTGATATATGCTATATGATGTTCTAATATGTGCTCAGATATGATGACTAGTATATGTTTGATATATGTTTTGGTATATGATCTGGCATATGTTTTGGTATCTATATTTATGGTTATGTTGCTACATGTACCCATGTGTATGGATGTAAATACCGTAACGAGTTGTGTTATAAAGCTCCACTGTGCGGTATGGGTGCCATGTCATTATGGTTATGTTATCATGTTATGATACTATCATGTGGTTATGTTATGATGATGTTATGGTGTCATGTGCATTGGCACTCAATATGATGATCATTGTAAATGTTGTAATGAGCTATGATATAAAGCTCCACTATGTGGTATGTTGTCATGTTGCCATGATGTTCTTATCTTGAGTAGGTCCTTCATTGTAAATACTGCATCGAGCTATGTTATGAAGCTCCATAAAAAGTATGTCTTCTTTCAGCAGGTTTCTGAGGTATATGAGTGATTGAACACTGAGGACGGTGTCCCCCAAGGGGGAGGGTTCTGTAACAACCCTCGTGAAAATTCCATGTAATTTGTGGCAACAACTATATATGGATCTCAACATGTTTTTACTTGTATGTGAATGGATAATGTGTCTATGACCTAATAGATGAATATGCAGCAAATGGCATGAGGGAACAATGGTTCATAATGATTCTCAGATAAGTATGAGATCCCTACACTTAATTATGTTGTTTACACCTGTAGGTTACATGTCGATGATATGTTTGACGAAATGCTTGTCATGGCTAGTAGGGGTCTCGTTAAGGTCTTGTTGAGCTTATTTCTTTTGTATCATTTTTTCCCCATAGTTTTATTGATTTTAAGCTATCATTCCATTCTGGGTAGTGGCCTGGGCTCTAGGCTTGAAAAAGTGGCTTAAATCTCAGGGTCACTGGCACATAATTGGAAATTTTGGTCCACAGTCGCTGGCATGCAGGCCTCTGAGAGAAACTTTAGGTTTCTGGTCACTCCCTTGCCCATAGCATGAGAGTGACTATGGCCTAAGAGATCCATAATAATAATGGGACCCATGGACAGGTTGTCTGAGTGGCTAACATGTCTCTTGAGGGTTCTGTTGATGATGTTGGATGACTGTGTGTGATGTTCCGTTGATTCCACTTCCTTAAGGTCACATAGGAGGTCAAATATGATTATACCAGCCTCTCGTCTCATGTTTACCCCGATTGGCATGGTTACTTGGGTGGATGTGGGAGGAGGGTGTTACACCCAAAGCATTGTGAGAGTTCTGATACCTTCTTCCATTGCAATGGAGAGACCTTACCACAAGGAGTAAGCCTAAATGATATTGTTAGAGTCTTTTCCAAACCCTTGGGCATAGTAAACAACCTTATTTCCACTAGGATCATGAAGAGTCCTTCCACTTTTGATACCTTCTTCCTTTCCAATGGAGATACCTTACCACAACGAGTAAACCTTAATGAGATTGTTAGAGTCTTTTCCAAGCCCCTGGGCATAATAAAGAACCTTATTTCTGCTAGGATCATGAAGAGTCCTTCCTACACTTGGCACCCTTGATATATTAAACAAACTTTAAAAATATATTTTTTTCATAACATGTTTGAAATATCTGAATTAAAATAAATATAAGCTAAGTTATTTTATAATTATTTTTTTAATGGTATGACACCAAGAGTAGGGAGGTTCTTTGTAGCCTAGTATGGAGGAGATGTTGTGATGAACGAAAGTAACATAACGTTAAAAAATAAAAATAAAAACTAATAAAATTAAATAATAAATAAATAAGTACATATGTACAATAAACAGCCTAAATCCATCTTAAACCATAAAAATAAAAACTAATAAAATTAAATAATAAATAAATAAGTACATATGTACAATAAACAACTTAAATCCATCCTAAACCTAGAGATTCCCCCCCCCCTCCCCCTCAAGCTAGAGGAATTGATAACTAGCTTGGTTTCATACTCACATGACAGATAGTCAATTCTGACCACTACCACTATACATATATGTACCTAGATATTCCCTTTTCACAGAAACGGGCCAATCGGGGAGGATTTTAACATCAAATCTCATAGATTACATAAGATCCCATATCATGACGATAACTAATTGAGTTGCACCATGGGGACTTAAACCTAGATTTATCAAGCACCAAGATGAATCAAATTTGTTTATGTATAATTTTTTTAATTGTTTAACATGACAAAATTAATACATGACATGGAAATAAATGATTAAAAAAATTACACATTAAGAAATTTGATCCCTCTTATTTGATAGATCCAGGTTTAAGTTAGATACACATTATATTATATTTTACATCTTGTATGTTTAAAATGGTTAATTAAGTATATTTTTTACATCATAGTAGTTAGAAATTTGTTTTTCATTTTATTGAATGTTTATTTATTTCATTTTCTTTAATATTATAAAGTTTTTTTTTTCTTGAGTTAAATCTCTCTAATGCGATTGGATTTTGAGGGTTTCAATATATAAGGCAACCAAGGTTTGAAATTCGTAGTAGTCAATGTTTGAAGCTCTTGGCAATCATGAGGGTACACTTATAGAAAATCCAACCATGTTAAGAGTTGGTGTGGTTAGGAAGAGATACCCAAAAAAATTCCAACCATGTTAAGGGTTGATGTGGTCTGTGGATCACTAGCTAAATTTTGACAACTTAGATGTCCCTAGCTTGTGGTTCCTTAAACCTCATCCTAGTCCCGCAAGTCATGGATACAAAAACAAAAAACGAAAAACAAAATAAAATAAATCAAAATAAAACTATAAATAAATAAATTATCTATTTATTTATTTTAGTTTTTTCTATATAAACATTTATTTTGTAAATTAGAGAGAGGTTATACTATTTGAGCAATAAAACATCATATTTTATGCCAATTTGTCTACCACTAGGGAAATTAGAAAAATAACATAACAAGAGTTTTTGTCCATATAAACTATATGAATTGGATAAAAAAACTAAAAATAGAATGTAACCTAAAATAATTTAATAGTTTGTAACTAAACCAGAGCTAACAACACCTATGATTGTACCTAGGCCGCTACAATCATACATAGTAAAAAATGAAAGTGAGAACATCTTACTTCAACGAAGAATTGACCTTGATAGTGTCAACTGTATCACCTTCCTTGTCAGAGGTGGAGAAGTCAAGGTCTACCAACTTCCTAGCCAAGATTGAAACTCTATTAATCAACTTCCTTGTGTTCTGTTACATTTCATCAATGCATAAGAGGATTTCCTATTGGGTTTTTGAGCGTTCTACTAGAACTTTTCCAATTATCGTTTTTAATTTCCAATAAATGTCCACAATCTGCAAGTATCTTGTCTGTGTGCTTCTGGTGTTCCTAGTATCTAACACCCATCCACCAACCTCTTCTTCTACATTAGAATCAATAATGAAATGTTGTTCAATCTTGGCCTTTTGCTCTGCTTCTTGAATTTCCCTTC
Source organism: Pinus tabuliformis (assembly GCA_031772625.1). NCBI lineage: Eukaryota > Viridiplantae > Streptophyta > Pinopsida > Pinales > Pinaceae > Pinus > Pinus tabuliformis. Next base: position 20,927,392 of record CM062804.1, on the reverse strand, counting down.
GAATATGAGGAGGGATAGAACACATAATGATAATAGACCTTTTCATCGAGTTTCAAGCCCGTGAGTTAGAGGGAGTTAACTAATTCCTCCTTCTCGTCTGATCTCCATAACAACTCAGACGAACCATAAAGGGCCAATTAATAGTATTAAAAAGGAGGGATAAAATCTTAAGCACGAAGCTCTAAATGAAGATTTACACGAGGAGATAGGGAGTTGAGAACTAAAGGAGAAGAATGAAAACAAAATGCCACCACCTAGAAAACATAAGAGAATACTTAGAGAAGACCTGTGGAAGCAATAGACAAAAAATATCCTTTGTGATCAATATCCACTGGAAACATTGGGAAAAACACAATAAATATCATGCCAAACACAATAAATTAAATGGAAGTTTGGAAAGAGGCCCCAAAGGAATATATTCTTCCTAAAGAAATCCTAGCAAATTGACAACATAGAAAGAGAGACAAAAGAGATAATTCTTGGTTTGTCTTCTAGTCTTGTTTCTTTGTTGTTTACAATATTATAATGAATAGACTCTTTCCCAGGTGTGCCTTCAGCCCAAGAAATTAAAATAGCAAGGAATAGAATGGAAATTTAGATAAAAATAATCTTCCTACCTGAGACAAGCAACCAAGAAATATGCAAATGACTTCGATTTACCAAAAAAAGGGGGAATTTCTTATCGAATTTCTCTAGAAAGTTCTATGTCCTTAACTGGAGCTCCTATATTTTCCATGAAACTAATTCATACACGCTCCTTAGATGTAGAATAATGACTCCCAGATGTGCTAGTTTCCATATCAAACCTTAAAGTTTCTCCCATGATTCCAAGGTGATATCCCCCGTTTGCATGGCAAGGTTTTGAATGGCTGCGCCGAGTGGCTAAGGGCATAGACTACCATCACCCTCGCCCACCAAGTCCTATTAAAACTCCACTATCATCCATGATTGTCATCCATCGTGGGGAGATTTCGATATATAAACATTATTCATATTACACATTCATCATATTGAATTGTAAATTGCATTTTATTTATGTTATTTGAGTTTTTTGAAATAAATTGTGTACAATATTATGAAATATTCAATGTTTTGAATGAACTCTCCATCTATCTTTAAAGACATATAAAACATAAATAATATTAGAAAAAAGTGTTAAGGTTCATATTGAAATTGTAAAATTTTAATAATAGTTATATAAATAATACAATAAATTAAGAAAAATAAATAAATTATGAAAAAACATTATAAAATATATAATAAATTAAAAATTAAAAATAAATTAATAAAAAGAGATGGAAAGGACACATGTAACTTGAAAGAGCATATCAATGAATGATTAGGAAGAAAATACACCATAAATATTTAATAACCAAACCCATGAATAATAGGTTTCTAAAACTGGTCAATTATAAATATATCATATCATATATATATACCTACCTCTCTGAGTGTGTATGTGTTCGATTTTATTATATGTTGAAATATATAAATTATTCAAGAACATTTGTCACAAGGAAGCTATCATATAATATATATATATATATATGAGTGTGTATGTGTTCGATTTTATTATATATTGAAATATATAAATTATTCAAGAATGTTTGTTACAAGGAAGCTACATATATATATATATCTGAGTGTGTATGTGTTCGATTTTATTATATATTGAAATATATAAATTATTCAAGAATGTTTGTTACAAGGAAGCTACATCATTGGCAAAACAATATTACTTCAATTTGTTAGAGTCTTATAGTCGCAGTGATCAAAATTACTCTTTTCATGTTGTTAGAGTCTTAGGTCAAATTATTATATTTCCAAATAAAATTTGACATATCTGTTGATTTTCAAATGGTTCCAAGTCATTGTCTAGGTGTCATTACTACTCCCTCCACTTATTCAAGGTCAAAAACAACCATCATGGTCATTGTCATCGTTTCCTACCATAAATCATCAAATGAGTTAGTTGATCATCATTTAGGTCATAGAATCATAATATGCATACTTTTAGAGTTAAAATTTTAAGTCATGGTAAAAAATATGCATAAAGATGTTCATCATTTTGAAATAGGGAGTCATGTCATCCATTATGGTCATCATCATGGGAGTTAGCAATTAGGAAAATAAAGTGTTTTAAAGAGAATCAAAGTACATCTACATCACATGGAGATGTAACATTTCATATTGAAGAATAATACTACTAATAAAAATCACATCATTAGTCACTATGTCAAAGTAAACATGATGTCATTCCAATATGAAGCCATGCAAGACAGAGAGAAAAGAAAAAGGAGACAAAAATTTTGAGTTTTTGTGCACACATGAAAAACTATCCTACATAAACACATTAACTATTTGATGCGCTTTTCCTTAGGAGGTCAAAAAATCAAACTTTCAAGCATGATTGGATAGCTTATGGCATATGGATACTAAAAAATTACTTGAGGATGTTTGAGGAGTGATAAATTTGCAGAAATGATCAAAATTTCCATTTTTTACACCTTGCTGCCACCTTTCCAGGACTATTGTTGTGCTTTTGGACAATCAGTTTTGGGATCAAGTTTGAAGAGGCTAAAATCATGTTTTTGAATGGTTTAAAACCTCCATGGTGCAGTGGACATATCCAAGTTTCTTAATAGGTCTTCAACAACACTCACAACCTCATTCAAGTCATCAAAATTTCAAGTCAACTATTTGCTGCACTTTTGCCAGGATTCGCTGCGTTTCTGCAAGATTTGTTGCATTTATGTGTGACCAAATTCAAGCTTAGATTCAGAACAAATGGGAAAGTATTTTTGAAAACTAGAGGAGGTTTTTGTTCATAACATACGCAAAAAAAATAACCTCGCTAAGTGTTTTAATAAACTTTATGGTTTTGGATATATTCAATCATCTTAGAGGCCTATTTTTTCAAAAAATAAAACACTCTGTTTTTCCTGTTTTAGTCATGTTTTCATGGAAACGTTTTCCTTATAGCTGGAAGTGAAGTTTTAAAAACCAAGAGAGGTTTTTATCAAGGACATATTAAAAAACAAAAACCTCTCTCATTTTTTACACAGGAGTTACTATATTGGAGTTACAGGTGGCACTTTGAGACCCATTTTTCACAATTTCGCCAGGCCAAAATTGCTGACAGGGTTCTAGAACTTTTTGAAATTCGACTTGGTGGACCTCCAACTTGGCATGGTTGACCTCAAATATATTTGGATAATAAATTTTGAGGATTTTTCTATCATATCCCATGATTAGCTCTCTAGTTATCACATTTTTAGTTAGTCAAAAACCAAACCCTAGATAGTAGGATATGGGCAAATTTTGTAAATATTTTATCCCTAAAGCATTGTAACTTCTTCCTATCTTTGGAAAAGGAAGGATTTCGACCTCCTTAGGCTTAGATGATGTATTTTGTATATATTTGATCACTGAAAGAGAAAGGTGGGATACTGGAAGTTCATACATTTTGAACTAAAGTACTTGATTTTGGCATAATTAATATACAGTTGCAACTATTTTTCTAGGATTCATGTGCTGTGGTCAGTGACATTGTTTTCTTCAGTTATTCTTATGCATTTGATTGCTATATATTTCTAGCAACTATCTACATTGCTTCTCATGTTAATCGCTTAAGTGTTAAACATAATTCATTTCCAGAAATGCTCCATTTTGTTTGAGATTATCATCTAAGTGTTTTTATCTTCTAAACAAGTGAATTCATACTTGATGCTCACTTATTTTCTTCTATGTGATTTCCTCATCACCATACTACAACGACAAATCTATTTGTGTCTCTGATTACATCTATCTTGCCTCATTCTATGACTGTAACTGATCTTTTGACCTATTTGGCTCTAGTTCTTAAACCTGGTGCTTCGTATCCAACAAAGCCTAAATAAAAAACCCACTATGCAAATACCTAACCTAAAACCCTAATATTCTCTAGTCATTTCCATTGGCTGTGAGATTGAGTTTAGAGAGAGCCCTCTCTGATTTAGTAGGGCTAGCTTCCAAGTCAAAAGTTGGTTTGTGGTTACCTCTTTAGTTTCCTTTCTCAGCGTTGGGAAACTAAGGAGTGCTAACACAATTCAAAATAAAACAAAAATATAACCTTTTAGTTTGATAAGTCCTTTATTAATGATCTAGTGAGGTCTTATAAATTAACAATTCAAATTAAAACAACTATAGATAAGTTGAGTAAAATGGTAAAAATCCGAACCTAAGAAATTGTCATTGTGTTGACTACGTCTTGTATAGCTCAAAACCCAAAAATATCCAGACATAAAACCTAAAAGCATAAAAACTAAGAGAAGAAGGAAGTTTCCACCTCAATGGGGCTATGCTATTCACTGCATGGGATAAGTGAACCTCTAGTATGCTCAGAAATTCATTTATCTCTATTTGTGATTTTACCAAATCATCCAAAAACTTTAGGATTTCGTTTTTAGCGTCTTGTTTATCCAAAGCAGCCCGAGTCAACATCGCCTTTAGTGCCAATACGGGGCAATTGTTAACATATACAGATTTTTCCTACCTTGGGTGCGTCGTGAGTTAGGCACCCATTGACGAACATCTTCCAAATATCCTCATCTTGCAAGCATTCTTGCACTCCCAATATGCTCTCCTCCAAATGTTGTAGTTTCAACTTAATATCTGACAGAGTTTGTTCACTGTATTACCAAGAAAAAGTGGAAAGTGGTAGCTCACAGACAGTCTTGGGCTCCTCCCTATGCACCTCTTATTTTGCATCCCCTACTGCTTTGTGTACACTGACAAACCATAGTGTCCCACCACTAGTAGTTGAACATCACCACCTTTGTGACAATTGTCCTGAGGATCTTGCTTTGCCCTAGTTCACAATAGAGCAAACCAAGAATCCATTACGACAAAGGGCAACAATGGGGTCGAGCAGAGCTAGCAAAAAATAAGAAGTAAACCAAGAAAAAGAGCTCGAACTTTCTAGATTCATCTCCTCAAGGACGAGAGTGTACTAGCATACCCATAAATTCTCCTTACAATTGTAATGATGTTGAATTATCCTACATTAGGGGAATTTCGACATAAGATATGAGACTTAAAATGAAAAATATGTTAACAAAATCAACTTTAAAAGGACCGATAGGATTCAAGATGATTATGTCATCCATAGGGGTAAATATTTTTGGAGGAAAAATAAAAAAAACCGTTTGAAATCATATTTTCAACTTATTTCCTTATAGGTTTACTCAAATTTCAATTGTGGGCACTAGTTGGATGTGGAATCTAGTGTGGTCCCTCGTTAGATACATAATTAGATTATACACAATATCCACTCTACATACTTTTGAGTAGACGCACATTAATAAAAAAATTAAAAAAATAAATAAAAATATATATATATATATATATATATATATATATATATATATATACTTTTATTGCGTACTCATTGAAATGTGAAATATAATTTCATATATGACAAATACTTACACTTAAAATTTAAATAAATCTATAAGAAAATAAGTTGAAAATTGAAATGCAAAATGAAAACGCCATCAAACTTGAAGCTTGTAAGCACCACCACCAATCGAACATTTAAAAAAGACCAAAAATTAACCACATTACACCCTTTAAATGATACATCGCCCATGCTCGTAAAGCAAGTTGACAACCCCTCATAAAATCTCATGAAATCCTAACTAAAATATTGATTTAAATTATTCCACTTATTACTTTGACTTGGATTTATTAATGATGAGTATGGAGACTTGGTTGTTTCCCATTTTTATCCTTGGGAAAAGCATACATTTTAATTTGTGTATGGACTTTTCTCACCTAGTTTGGTCAGGGGTTGTTTTTAGTGTGATTTTTAAATTTTTTGGTGTTGGAATCTAGTGGAAAAATTTGAGGTGAAATTTTGATTTGTGTTATTTAAACTGGGTTTTTCACTATATATATAGATTCAACACCTTGAAAAACCTCTAAAGCACTTTGATTGTGCAAGGATTACCTAACAAACTCGTGACTTCAATAAATTTTTACCAATTTTAAAGAAATTACATTAAAAAAACTACCATAAAAACTTCCAAAAAATCAGACTAAAAACAACTCAATCCAACAATCTAACAATACTAAATTGATTTATAGTATTCCATTTATAATAACATTATTTTTGACTTATATCATAATACTAGCATTTGCACCACATGTTGCAAAGAAAACGCCGTAAGGCAATGATGAGAAACAATAGCATAGAAGAAAGAAGTCAAAAGTTTATGCAATTTTGTTTCTTTATTGATGTTTTTTTTATCATATGTTATGTTTCAGGGAGATTCCAACGGGGATATCTTCAAAGTGAAGGATTTATGAAATTTTTTGAAATTTTTTTGCCCGGATTCCGACCACTTTTGGCGGTCCAGGCAATTCCTCCGCCTCGATAAATGCCTCCGGAAATATCACGGGCGGCTCTGCTAGCTCGTGCTCATTCGGAAACAACCTTTGATTCTGGCAGTCACTTAAAGCGCCTTTTGACTATTTCACTTACTCTACAAATCTAGTCAACAGCTTTAAAACTTTTGACTATTTAATTGACTTTCGAAATTTAATCAACCCTGGCATGCTGGATCTACATAAACTCAAGGGTTTGAGGCAATTGGAGATCATTGAATGTCCTAGAGTAAGTTTGTTTCCAACAGAATTTGGTCACAAAGGAGCATTTCCTCTTCTGGAAACATTTTCTCTTGCTTGGCTACCTACATTAAAGGAGTTGCCTGTAATAGAGAAAGGTGCAATGGCTTCACTTAAAATATTTAATATAATGGCACGTACAACATTAAATATATTACCAGAGAGTTATATGGATCTGAAGACACTTCAGAAAGTAAGAATTTTTGGTTGTCCAATAAGAAATATAGGAACTAGAGAGAACACTAATGTAGAAGTGATGGCAATGTCTATGGTAGACATGGAAGAAATTACAAAGAGATATTCCCAATTGTGAGAAAAAGGGAAAGTTGGTTGTATGGTGAATTTTGGTGCAATGAGCTCTTCTTCTTCAAGTACTTCCCATGGCCCTGTTGTTCCAACAGGCTCTGCAAAGATGAAATTGATCGAAGAGCCCCTTATAGTGGGACAGGATAAAGCATTTTCGATTCTCAAAAAGCTGGTGTTGTTGGCAAGGGTGGATCCGGAAAAACTCTTCTTTTGAAGACGCTCTTCAATAGCCAAAAGGTACGCAGTAATTCTAAGGATAGTTTATTACTTTGGCTCACTGTTTCCCAAAGTCCCTCTTTTACAAGTCTTAGAAATGCACTCCGTACCCAAATAGCCACACAAAAAATGTAAATTTGGGCAAAAATATGAACGAAGAAGAGGTAAAGCGATGGTTGAATCAGACAGTGCACCAGAGCACCGGGTTTATTCTATTCGTAGATGATGTATGGGGATGCAATGCTGCAGAATTGTTAGAGGAATTAGGTGTACTGTGCCCTGTAAGGAACCACTCCACCTCCAAAGTCATTGTCAGTTCCAGGGTTCGCGCTGCACTCTTAAAAACAGTTGTCGCAGATAAATACACAATAGCAATGGAGGACTTGTCGGAAGATGAGAGTTGGAAGTTGTTTGCTTGTCACACTTTTCCATATAATAATGGAAATCTGCCAGCAAACATAGAAGAGGGAAAAGCCAAGCTTGTGTGTAAAAGGTGCAGAGGGCTTCCCCTCGCTATCAAAGTGGTTGGCAAGGCAATGGCCGGGAGTACTCATCCACAACAGTGGGAATGGGCTGTCCAAAGGCTGCCAAACGTGGACAGTGTCTACAATTGTGTTAGGTTGAGTTATGATGCACTCGGCTATGAGGATGCTGACCTGCAATTGTGACATTTATATGAAAATCTGCCAACAAACATAGAAGAGGGAAAAGCCAAGCTTGTGTGTAAAAGGTGCAGAGGGCTTCCCCTCGCTATCAAAGTGGTTGGCAGGGCAATGGCCGGGAGTACTCATCCACAACAGTGAGAATGGGCTGTCCAAAGGCTGCCAAACGTGGACAGTGTGTACAATTCTGTTAGGTTGAGTTATGATGCACTCGGCTATGAGGATGCTGACGTGCAATTGTGCTTTTTATGTGTAGCTGCAAACATCTTGGAAGACGCAGTCGTTCATGTCCAGTTGGCGATTCAGGTATGGATAGGGGAAGGCTTACTTGCCAAGAAGACGTTGGAACATGAGCATCGACCCGCTTATGATCCATTCGAGCTGGGAAGATATTATCTCAACATTTTAGCAGATCGTTGTTTGATCGAGCCAATGATGAGAGACTTTGATGGGCAAGTACTCTGTTTCAAGGTGCATGACTCCCTGCGTGATATGGCAATCTGAATCGCAGAGGAGGAAGAAAATTTCTACTGCTGTGTGGGTAATGGTTTGACAACTGTGAATGAAAAAGAGTGTTTGGGCCGCATTCGGCTTTTGTTGAGCGAGAACAGATTGACTTCTTTCCCCTAATCACATCGTCTACACAAATATGCTCATTGCTTCTCAGTGGAAATCCATATTTAACAAAGAGCCCAACAAGGGTGATCAGGAGTATGATCTCCCTTAAGGCATTCTCTTTAAGTGGGACGTGACTGAAATTTTTGCCAAAGAGTACTGGGTGTTTGGAGCAGCTAATATATTTGGGTTTAAGACACATGCCCATCAATACGTTACCTGCATCTTTTACCAATCTTGTAAATCTGGAGATCCTTGATCTTTCCTATTCTGCCATCCAAGAATTACCGTCCACCATCCATATGCTGTGATCTTTAAGGAAATTAATCTTGGAGGGATGTAGAGAGCTGCAATTTCTACCTCCCTGTATCTCAGGGTTCACCTCTTTGGAGCATTTGGAAACTTATGGTTGCAAGGCTTTTTTGGAAGAAAGATAAGGATACCAGATGGAAAAAAAACAGCTTCTATCAACAAATTGGCAAGTTTAACACAACTTAAAACATTACAACTACAAAATAATGAGGAAATTATTAGTGATGGCACACTGGGAAAGATGACTCAAATGAAATCCCTCACATTGTCACTCATAAAGCTAGAAATTCTACCCAACGATATAAGAAACATGTCAAAATTGAGAAGACTGGTATTATTAGAATACTTTCACTTGGTTAAAATGGATTATAATTTTTATGACTTTCAATATTTGGGCTATCTTAAATTTGCTGGTTGTCATTTCTTGGAAGAACTTCCACATCTACATAAACTCAAGGGTTTGAGGCAATTGGAGATCATTGAATGTCCCAGAATAAGTTTGTTTCCAACAAAATTTGGTCGCAAAGGAGCATTTCCTCTTCTGGAAACATTTTCTCTTGCTTGGCTACCTACATTAAAGGAGTTGCCTGTAATAGAGAAAGGTGCAATGGCTTCACTTAAAATATTTACTATAATGGCATGTACAACATTAAATATATTACCAGAGAAAGTAAGAATTTTTGGTTGTCCAATAAGAAATATAGGAACTAGAGAGAACACTAATGTAGAAGTGATGGCAATGTCTATGGTAGACATGGCAGAAATTACAAAGAGATATTCCCAATTGTGGGATAAAAGGGAAAGTTGGTTGTATGGTGAATTTTGGTGCAATGAGCTCTTCTTCTTCAAGTACTTCCCATGGCCCTGTTGTTCCAACAAGCTCTGCAAAGATGAAATTGATCGAAGAGCCCCTTATAGTGGGACAGGATAAAGCATTTTCGATTCTCGAAAAGTTCCGGAAAAACTCTTCTTTTGAAGATTAAATATATTACCAGAGAGTTATATGGATCTGAAGACACTTCAGAAAGTAAGAATTTTTGGTTGTCCAATAAGAAATATAGGAACTAGAGAGAACACTAATGTAGAAGTGATGGCAATGTCTATGGTAGACATGGCAGAAATTACAAAGAGATATTCCCAATTGTGGGATAAAAGGGAAAGTTGGTTGTATGATGAATTTTGGTGCAATGAGCTCTTCTTCTTCAAGTACTTCCCATGGCCCTATTGTTCCAACAGGCTCTGCAAAGATGAAATTGATCGAAGAGCCCCTTATAGTGGGACAGGATAAAGCATTTTCGATTCTCGAAAAGTTCCGGAAAAACTCTTCTTTTGAAGACGCTCTTCAATAGCCAAAAGGTACGCAGTAATTCTAAGGATGGTTTATTACTTTGGCTCACTGTTTCCCAAAGTCCCTCTTTTAAAATTCTTATAAATGCACTCCGTACCCAAATAGCCACACAAAAAAATGTAAATTTGGGCGAAAATATGAACGAAGAAGAGGTAAAGCGATGGTTGAATCAGACAGTGCACCAGAGCACCGGGCTTATTCTGTTCTTAGATGATGTATGGGGATGGAATGCTGCAGAATTGTTAGAGGAATTAGGTGTACTGTGCCCTGTAAGGAACCACTCCACCTCCAAAGTCATTGTCAGTTCCAGGGATCGCGTTGCACTCTTAAAAACAGGTGTCGCAGATAAATACACAATAACAATGGAGGATTTTTCGGAAGATGAGAATTGGATGTTGCTTGCTTGTCACAATTTTCCATATAATAATGGAAATCTGCCAGCAAACATAGAAGAGGGAAAAGCCAAGCTTGTGTGTAAAAGGTGCAGAGGGCTTCCCCTCGCTATCAAAGTGGTTGGCAGGGCAATGGCCGGAAGTACTCATCCACAACAGTGGGAATGGGTTGTCCAAAGGCTGCCAAACGTGGACACTATGTACAATTGTGTTAGGTTGAGTTATGATGCACTCGGCTATGAGGATGCTGACCTGCAATTGTGCTTTTTATATGGAAATCTGCCAGCAAACATAGAAGAGGGAAAAGCCAAGCTTGTGTGTAAAAGGTGCAGAGGGGTTCCCCTCACTATCAAAGTGGTTGGCAGGGCAATGGCCAGGAGTACTCATCCACAACAGTGGGAATGGGCTGTCCAAAAGCTGCCAAACATGGACAGTGTGTACAATTGTGTTAGGTTGAGTTATGATGCACTTGGCTATGAGGATGCTGACCTGCAATTGTGCTTTTTATGTGTAGCTGCAAACATCTTGGAATACACAGTCGTTCATGTCCAGTTGGCGATTCAGGTATGGATAGGGGAAGGCTTACTTGCCAAGAAGACGTTGGAACATGAGCATCGACCCGCTTATGATCCATTCAAGCTGGGAAGATATTATCTCAACATTTTAGCAGATCGTTGTTTGATCGAGCCAATGATGAGAGACTTTGATGGGCAAGTACTCTGTTTCAGGGTGCATGACTCCTTGCGTGATATGGCAATCCGAATCGCAGAGGAGGAAGAAAATTTCTACTGTCGTGTGGGTAAGGGCTTGACAGCTGTGAATGAAAATGAGTGTTTGGGCTGCATTCGGCTTAATCACATCGTCTACACAAATATTCTCATTACTTCTCAGTGGAAATCCATATTTAACAAAGATCCCAACAAGGGTGTCAGGAGTATGATATCCCTTAAGGCGTTCTCTTTAAGTGGAACGTCATTGAAATCATTGCCAAAGAGTTTTGGGTGTTTGGAGCAGCTAATATATTTGCGTTTCAGACACATACCCATCAATAGGTTACCTGCATCTTTTACCAGTCTTGTAAATCTGGAGATCCTTGATCTTTCCTATTCTGCCATCCAAGAATTACCGTCTTTAAGGAAATTAAGCTTGGAGGGATGTAGAGATCTGCAATTTCTACCTCCCAGTATCTCAGGGCTTACCTCTTTGGAGCATTTGGAAACTTATGGTTGCAAGGTTCTTTGGAAGAAAGCAATTTCTACCTCCCAGTATCTCAGGGCTTACCTCTTTGGAGCATTTGGAAACTTATGGTTGCAAGGTTCTTTGGAAGAAAGATAGGGATACCAGATGGAAAAAAAACAGCTTCTATCAACAATTTGGCAAGTTTAACACAACTTAAAACATTACAACTACAAAATAATGGGGAAATTATTAGTGAGGGCACACTGGGAAAGATGACTCAAATGAACTCCCTCACATTGAAGCTGGAAATTCTACCCAACGATATAAGAAACATGTCAAAATTGAGAAGACTGGTATTATTAGAATACTTTCACTTGGTTAAAATGGATTATAATTTTTATGACTTTCAATATTTGGGCTATCTTAAATTTGTTGGTTGTCATTTCTTGGAAGAACTTCCACATCTACATAAACTCAAGGGTTTGAGGCAATTGGAGATCATTGAATTGGTTGTCATTTCTTGGAAGAACTTCCACATCTACATAAACTCAAGGGTTTGAGGCAATTGGATATCATTGAATGTCCTAGAGTAAGTAAGTTTCCAACAGAATTTGGTCACAAAGGAGCATTTCCTCTTCTGGAAACATTTTCTCTTGCTTGGCTACCTACATTAAAGGAGTTGCCTGTAATAGAGAAAGGTGCAATGGCTTCACTTAAAATATTTACTATAATGGCATGTACAACATTAAATTTTAGACAAAAATGTTTGACATTATAGAAATGAGCTTGATAAATAGTTCATAATTCTTTAGATTTTTATGACAATTTCAATTTTTTTTTTATCTCGAACTTTAAAAAAAAACAATTTCAATTTCTTAATCTCTAACTTAAAAAAAAAAGACGGAAATTCACTTGTACATGGCTATGAAAAAGGATGAGAAATAGCAGAGAAAAAGAGTGAATCTAGGGAAAAGGAAAAAGAACAGAGGGGTCCATCTCAACAGCTTTTAAAATGACACTCCCTTGCAAGAAATAAATGTTTATTTGCAATGTCATAATGTATTAATCTTTGTTATAGAAAAATATTCAATTGAATGACCAACCTCAAGGCCTTGGCCCAGTGAAATGGTATTCACGTCTCCATAGAGTAGAGCAACTTCACATAGTTTTATCTCTTTGTGCAACTCTTTCAGAGGCCCCCACTTCGGTTGCCTTATATTTCCTATAAGGATTACAGAGTACCACGATTATATAGAGGTATATATTTTATTTGTTTTTAGTTTGGAGAATGATTTTTATAGATTATTTTTAGCTAAGATACAAGGCTGTGAGGGGCACATCTACAGTAAAAGTCACTCAGAATTTACACTCAGCATCATCTAACTTAATAGAAGACCAATCACTTTACTACTTGGGCTAGACCACAATCCGGTAGGCACAGAGTACAACAAATTAAGCAAATATGGAACAGAGTACCAAAATTTCCAAATATGGACTCACAATGGTTCCTAGCTTTTCTCATTGTGAAAGGATAATTGAACCAGACTAAATTTTCAGTGCTATACAATCATGGTGCATATAATCCCCCTCCTTACCCCCGCCCCAAAAAAACAGCACTCACACAGTTTCAGTGCAGACATCCAAGCCTTTTTAAGTGAAAGCTTATGCAAGAATCTCTCATCAAATTTACAATACTTTGGATGACTATTTGAATTTGAAATCTGCTATACTTCAGATTGTAGCAGAGGCTTCTCATAGAAAACTATACCGTCCACGCCCAATTGGATGCATCAACGAAAAACACATTCACTAATGTCCTCATAGATGAAATCACACATTCCTGTGGACGTTGCTGAGAAAGGAAACACATACATCAGAATTCTTTGTAGAATATACATTCTTTGTAGAATATACTGTTGCCTGCATATTCAACATAAGTTTGATGCCTACAGTCAGTGATTAGTTTCCATCTCAACAACTTTTAAAACGACACTCCCTTGCAAGAAATAAACATACCAGCATACCAAGGTTTTTGTAGGCTCTTTGCAGTGTACATTTGAGAAAATGATTGTAAAAAGGCTGGGTCTGATACACCTGTTAGCCCGTCCTCATAGAAGTTGTCACCAGTGGAGATGATAAAATCTACATCCAGATCCTCTGCTATTCTTCCCATCTATAATCCATTTACAAAACAATGAACTCATGCATATATACAGGAAAAAAAGAACATGCCAGATATTATATATAAATGAAGGTCTGAAAATCATGCCTGATATGCCACTTGGGACTGGTTGTAGAGCCCTTTTCTTCCCCAATCTCCAACTACTAAGATATTGAGAGACCCATCAACTTGTTTTGATACTAGCTGCCCACATGACAAGAAGAAGCACAGTAACAGGGCAATTGCATCGATCTGGGAGTGAAACTTCATTGTTAATGTCGATGGCATCTGCCAAAAAAACATATTGAAACCTGAAATCTTCAAAATATCTGATAAAACTTTGATTTTCCTTGACACACAAATTTTAGAAAGAAATTATCAATAACTACAAACAGAGATTCAAGAGGTGAGCAGACAAAGTACTTACCTTCATTCATGCCCTGTTTTTTTTGGTTGGATTCTCCCAGTTCCAACAATCTAACAATACTAAATTGATTTATAGTATTCCATTTATAATAACATTATTTTTGACTTATATCATAATATTATATAATACTAGTGGATCAGTATATAGACTTTTTTGTTTCTTATTTTTTTTCCTTTCAAATAAGCACAAATTATTATTTGCGTTTAAACTTTATACTATATTCAGTTAAATTTAATTCATTTCACGTATACCAACATCATTACTTTGACTTATATTATAATATAATATTATATAATACAAATCATGGTTGATGAATATGGTTGTTGTATAATATTATGTAAAACAAATCATAGTGGTAGACTTTGTTGTTTTTTTTCCTCCCTTCACATAAGCATATATTTTGTTCATATTCTTTGAAGCATAGGTTTATATTCCACATATATTATATTATATTTGATCTTCTATAGTACACATCATAGTTAACTAGTAACTATGAGTATCATAGTTAATGATGAGAACGTAGAGATTGTTTTTTCCATTTTTTTTCCTTCGGAAAAGAATACATTATTATAGACTTTATATTATACTTGGTATTTGTGTGTAAACTTTATACCATACTCGGTTAAATTGGTTGGGATTACTAAACAAATTTAAACTTATTTCAATAAAGATTGTTTTATTTTTGTATGCCATCATAATTTTTATGTTTCATATTTTGTTTGAAAGCTCTCATTAGTCCTTATGTTCACGTTTTTATAGATTTCTAATTTTTTGGGGATATATATATTATGAGACCAAATATATTATCGGTAAACTTTGTTAAGGGTGGTTCATGGATATTAGGTGGCCGCTACATCTACAGGAAAATCCAAGCAGATCAATTCAAAGGGATCTACTCGCCGGCCAAACAAGCAAGGCCTAACCTCAAGGGCGTCGAGGAGATTTGACCCTGTGACCTCCTAATTGGCAAGGTACTTAGCAATGGGAACTCGACCAACTGAGCTAACCCTTGGGGCTTAACTCTAATACTTATATGGCTGTCATTCTTTGTTCGATAACTAGTCTTTGATAATTTTCTGTGTCATGATTCAAGATCCTCTTTTCCATCTCCAATTATCTATATGGACGCTATACAAAATAATAAAATCAAGGATTAAGAGGCATGCTAGTTGTGGTTGACTCAATGATATTGGTGTATTGTCAATATCTCAACATTTTCTATATGGAAACATTTTACTTTGTTTTGGTACCTTCTTTTTGAATTGCTAAACCATAATGATGTTCATTTTAGCAAATCAAATCTGTTTTTAAAAAGTGGGCTATGTTGCTCTTAGTCAAATTTCCTTCTGGACATTTTTTGTGTTATTTGTTTATGGTGGTTCTCATCTGTAAAGATCTGTAGTTTGTATCCCCTATAAATTAAAGAGGAGTGGTATTTTGAAATACAAAGATTATAATTTGTATCCCCTATAAATTAAAGAGGAGTGGTATTTTGAAATACGAAGATTAATACCTCCATGGTTAGACCTGGGTTAGAAGAAAATGGACAATTCATGTACTAAGGCATGTCAAGACTGTTATTAACAGGTAATTTCAGAGGAAGTGAAAACAATACGAAAGCAACTATGCTTGAAAAATAAGAACTAGGTAACTGAGGTGTAAAACACAAACTCATTGAAGCTCTAAACTCAATGCAGAATTCAGTCAATAAGCATCTAAATCTAGCATATCCTCACATGCTTACAAAGATATTAATTAAATGTCAAAACTTGGGATAATCATGGTAAATATTGGTAAATATGAATTTTGCTCAACTGTTGAAACTACATCCCATTGATTATGTTAGTTTTAACTTTCTACTATCTAGGTAGCCATTGCATTCATATGAGTATATTATAAATATATCATAATATAACATTTTAGGTGAGATTATGATTTCAAACTTTTTATGGATCAATATATTTACTTCTCAATACCTCCACAAAATGCATAGAGTTGCCACTGGAGGGTCTATCAAAAGAGAACTTTGCAATTTTTTATGCAAAATTCCAAGTCCAAATATTTATTATACAACATAAAAGCATGTGCATTCTTAACATCATATAATAATGCAATATGAATTTTAAAACACCCTTCGATATAGTCTGAGGTGCAGTGAAAGATTTCGTAATTGCTTAGGGCTATACTAAACCACCGATCAAATTAATAAAATAGTAATTGAGCCGAGAAGTTTATTGAGCCAAGAGGCTCATTCTACAACCCAGTGTGAAGGCGATGTGTAAGTATGTCTGTCTCTCTTAATATATATATATATATATATATATATATATATATATATATATATATATATATATATATATATATATATATATATATATATATATATATTCTCTAAATAGAAAAACGATGTAGGCTATTTCATATTTAATTAGTTGTCCATATAACCTAATATAAAATTCAAAAATACAATTCAAACAATAAAAATTTACACGTTTTTTTTGCACTCTAAAATAAGTTTGCACCTAAAGAAATTTGATCCCTCTCGACTCACGTTAGATTTGTGCTTAAGATGGATCTATGTTGGTATAACGACCAATTCTATAATGTCGTCATAGAAAGTGTGGAGGTACTATATACACTCAACATCTTATTATAACAACCAAGTCCATAATGTCATCATACAGGGTGTGGAGGTAAAATATACACTCAAGAAGTGGAAAAGGAAATAGTGTTTGGCTCATGTTAGATGCCCTTGATAACTGTAAAAATAATTTTGCAAATTGATAACTGAATAAGTAATATTACAAGAACACGAACTGTAAGCTCCTTAAACCCTAACAAGTACTTTTGAATTAGATGTTCATGTATTATTGTCAACCTGATTGGAGTTAAATTGCATTTAGACACCTTGCAATTATGCTTCCTCTCAAACATTTTTTAATTTTATCACCCTTAAATCATGTAATGGACTTCCTTGCTTATGAAGTAACTTTGGTGTGTTTGGAACAAATATGCACATATATCCACTCAAATATGATTGAGTTGGGCTGATAACTATAATATTTCTCTTTTTCATTTAAAGATAAATAATTATCGGCGTTGAATAAAAGGCCCATCTACTTAAGATTTGAAATGAGGACCACATAGAGGTGCTCCTATTTCTCTACGAGATTCTAAGGGAGACATAAGATTTCCTCAACTTTTAAGCACTAAAGGTTACAATGAATACATGTGCTCAAGTTAAAACAATAAGCAGAGAAAGCAAAGGATATGAAAGCAACAACTAAAGAGGTGGCCTCCTAGTGTCGATAAACTTTAGTTTGATAGGCCAAAGTCACATAAATTTACATTTTGTGTAAGTTTTATGTGTAGAAACAACTTGTTCTTTGACAGGCCACTTCAACAAAAATCTTGTAAGTATTTATGGAAATTGAATTTCACATGTGAATGGATATGGAGTACATATATCCTTTCTAGTTTTCAAGTAATGAGATTAGACATTCAACATGATCTTGTTCAAAATAGGGTGATAATTTAAGGTCTTCACTCAAGGATTACTCATATTTTACAGTTAGAAAAGCGCTCATCGAGAAGGCCTATAACTTCTTGTGAGCATGACATACAATAAATATTGGCGCTCATCGAGGAGGCCAATAATTTCTCATGAGCCTATTCACACTGTAAGATCCTCTATTGAAATTATGATATACGCTTGGAATCTCTGAACAAAATGCAACAAAAAATGCAATTCTCTGACCATTTTATGGCCAAGTCCATAAAGGTGGTAGTTCTTGTTATGAAACCAGCTCACAAAAAGATAGAAAAGATAGATCAATGGCTTCAAAATCAGCCTCTTTGAGGGGGAAACCTCCTGTAAATTACACAAATGAAAAATTCTTGAATGATACAAATGAAAAGAGCTCCTTTCTATATATAGGAGTCTAAGGGGTCCCAATACAATCAGAGCCTACATAACAATAATATTGTAGGGGCACAACAATAACAATAGTGGGCTTCTATGGGGCATAATAATAACAACATGGGGACTATATGGGCATAATAATACAATAAGGGGGTTGCACTAATAATAATAAGGGGTTACACTAGTAGTATAGGGACCTAACATGCCCCTCTCCTTCAAAATGTGTTGTCCTCAACGCTTGAGTAGTTCTAGATGCTTCTGTATAAAATTCTTATCCTCCCATGTGGAATCTTCAACAAGTAACTTCTTCCACTTAATGAGATACTCTAAAATTGATCGATTTCGTAGCTGTTTATTTCTTGTTGTTGTGACTGTTTCTGGTTCCATTATGATTTTTCCTTCCTCATCAAGTTCTGGCAATATTGTTTGAACAGAGATCTTCTCACCTATAACCTTCTTTAAGCATGAAACATGGAAAAATGGGTGCACTCGGGAAGATGCAGGAAGCTCCAATTTGTATTCCATAGTACCAATCTTTTGTAACACCTTTTACGGACCATAATACTTTGGTGATAATTTATTATCCTTCTTAGCTTGCTTGAGGGACATTTGTTTGTATGGTTGTAGTTGTAGAAATACCCAGTCACCTACATCAAAACTTCTTTCGTTGCGATGTTGATTTGCCTGTTGTTTCATTCTATTTTGCGCCAAAGTGAGGTTATCCTTTAAGAGTTTGAGAACTTGTTGTTGATGCTCGATGTGATCTTCCACTGCTTGAACCTTAGAGTTTTCTTTTAAAGATGATGTGATGCATGGTAGATGATATCAATAAGTGCCATAAATGGGGTCATTTTTGCTGCAATATGGAAGGAAGTGTTATACCACCATTCAGGCAGAGGCAACCACTTGACCCATTGTGTGATCTGAATTTGAAACTACTTGAAATTTGTTTGCAAGGTATTCAATTCAGAATTAAACATGTTTAAAATATTTCCATGTCTTGCAGAAAGAAAACACATGAAATTTTCAGCTGTTCATGACCTAGTTAAGCATAGCAGAGTTATTTCCTTTTACTGTTTAGCACATTAAAATGAATTTGATCTGAAAAATAAATCAACCACAAATGCAAAAGAAGTTGATAAAGCAGTTCACCCCCTCCAGGGCTACGTCTGCTAGGTCCAAAGCTCCCAACCGGGCTTGTCCTTGTTTTTATTAAATGCTCAAATTGAAAATACAGCTGAATAGAAGCATCTACAAGAGAAATAGATGGTAAAAATGGATTCAGAACACTTGAATCCTTCAGGATTGACTATTGGATCACCTCCAATGGATACCTGCAACCCTATACAGTCTTCACAAAACTGGGCCCTTGTGGCTCCTAGAACTTTCACGGCTCCAAAACCTATGCAAATGACCTCAGATGGCTGTAAGACCTGCACCAATGGCTTTAGAAGGTCGAAAATACCCAAAATCAAAAAAAAATTCGTCCAAAACCAACTTTCCTAGCCAAAGTTATGGCCATTTAAAGTTTCTCCAGTTTTTCCCTAGAAAAACTCCAGTTAACTTTAGTTAACTCCAGATAGCTCCGCCAATTATGGCGGGTCCGCCAAATTTGGCGCTCCTGCCAAAATTCCGCCAACTTAACTGCAGTTACATTTAATGTTTGGTGGTTGCCTCGGATTTCGTGCCAGGCAGAATATTCCTTTTTTAAATTTTTTTTTGAAAAATTAAAATTTCTAATGTTATGGACAAATTCTTCTTTTTGCCATAACTTCCTCATACGGCGACCGTTTTTCGAACCGTTTGCGGCGCCGGAATTGGGAAGACGAGCACTTTCCAGTCATTCAACTTTGAACCAGTTCTAAGCACTTTAAATTTTGAGCATTTTACGACACTTAGGACATGAGCACCTGATCAAGCCTCCCCATTGGGAAGCTTTTGGACCCCAAAAGCCTTCAACTACCTGTTAAAGAGGTGAGGGTACAGCTCCCTCACTCTGTCCACCTCCATCCACTTTGCCTTGTTCTGTTTGCTGCCTTTGAAACCAACCCGAACATAATCTACACTGCCCCTTCTTGAAGTGCGTGTCCTTCTGTCAAGGATTGTATCTTGTTTTAGCTCATCTAAGAATTCTAGCGAGAAATCTTCTATAGATGGCAGCTGAACAGCACTTTCATGATCAACAATCAAAGGAGGTTCATACAAACGTAAGTTCTCCACATTGACAACAGAATACATTTGCATGTAGGAAGGCAAATCTAATTGAAAAGCATTATTTCCAACCTTCTTGAGGATTTTGAATGGACCATAACGAATAGGCTTCAGCTTTTTACCTTCTCCTTGCATCCTTTCCTTACTAATGTACAACCATACCTCATCCCCTTCTTGAAACTTGTGATCGACTCTATGCTTGTCATGTCTTTCCATGTACTTGCCTTGACTCTTTTCAAGCTGTTCTTGAATTTGCTGATGTATTTGCTGAATTCTTTCAATGAATGAACGAGCTTTGTCAATGTCACTATGTCCCTCAATGGCGACATCTTTCTCAAGAATGAAATCAAGAGGTGATTTTGGCAAGTAACCAAAACAAGCTTCAAACGGTGAGGTGTTTGTGGAAGAGTGCTTGGCACGATTGTAAGCATGCTGTATGTAGTGCAAATGTTCATCCCAAAGCTTGGGATGCTTGCTGCAATAACCTCTCAAGAGGTGCACAATGGTTCTGTTCACAACTTCGGTTTGTCCATCTGTTTGCGGATGGAAAGCAGTACTTTTCTTCAACTTTGTGTCCATCATTTCCCATAGGTTGGACCAAAAATTCCCCACAAATATGGAATCCCTGTCACTAATAATGGAAGTAGGCAAACCAAAGTGAATCCATACATGATGAAAAAATAATTCAGCAGTTATAGTTTTCTTACAAGGCATAAGTATACACATTTTGCTGAAACGATCAACTACTACATATAAATAATCATGCTGCTTTCGAGATTTTGGAAAACCTCCTACAAAATCCATAGAGATGCTCTCCCATGGTCTAGAAGGTATCGGCAAAGGAGTATACAAACCAAGCTTCCTGTTGCTAGGCTTGCTTGTAGCACATAATGAACAACCTCTTATGAACCTTGAAACATAATCTACCATGCGAGGCCAATAGCAATACCTCTGTAGATGTGCAACTGTTTTGCTCACACCAAAATGGCCAGCAATAAGAGAAGAATGAGCTTCTCTTATGACATTTATCCTCTCCCCCTGTGGTATACACAACTTGCCCAAATGAAACAGCAAATTGTTATGCATGTGATAGTCATTTTCCTCTACATGATTTCCTTTACTCAAGTTAGCATACAAATCTTTAAAGTCTTCATCAGATGCATATTGTTCTATGTAACTATCATGTACAATGGAATCATTCTTAAGTAAAGTAACAGCACCAATAATAGGCCTTGAAAGCATATCAACAACCTTATTCAAAGTACCTTTCTTATACCTTATTACCAAATGGAACTGTTGCAAGAAGCCCATCCATCTGAAGTGTCGTGACTATTGTAACTTGCTTTGTGATTGCAAGTACTGTAAGGGCTGATGGTCTGTATGTATAACAGTTTCTTTGCCCATCAAGTAGTGTTTCCACTTTTTGACGCTTTGTACCAACGCATACAACTCCTTATCATATGTAGGATAATTTACAACAGCACCATTAAAAGTTTCAGAATGAAAAGCAATAGGCTTACCATGCTGTAGAAGAACTACACCCATAGCATAATCACTGGCATCAGTTTGTATCTCAAATGGCTGTCTCAAATCCGGTAATGCAAGGACTGGAGTTGAACTAATCTTCTCTTTCAAAGATTCGAAAGCTTTTTGCTGCTTGCCTCCCCATTGGAAAGCATGCTTCACACTTGTCACTACATGCATAGGAGCTGCTATAGAAGAGAAGTTAGAGATAAACTTCCTCCAATATTGAGCTGCACCCAAAAAACTTCTTACCTCTGTTATGGATTTGGGAGTAGGCCACTTCACAATAGCCTCAATCTTAGCAGGATCAATTCTCAAAGCACCTCCTCCTACTATGTGTCCCAAATAAACCAAAGAAGTCTTTCCAAATTCACACTTTGACATTTTAAGAAATAACTGATTCTTCTTCAAAACATCAAGTACTTTTCTAACATGCATGACATGATCTTCTCTAGACTTGCTGAAAATTAAGATGTCATCTAAGTAGACAATAACGAAATCATCAAGAAAAGGACGCAAGACATCATCCATTACCCGCATGAAAGTTTTAGGTGCATTACACAAACCAAACGGCATCACAAGCCACTCAAAGAGTCCTTGTTTGGTTTTAAAGGCTGTCTTCCAAATGTCACTTTCTTCAATTCTTACTTGATGATATCTACTGCGCAAGTCTAGCTTAGTGAAATATCGAGCATCTTTCAGCTGGTCTAGCAAATCATCTATCCTTGGGAGTGGGTAACGATTCTTTACCGTTATCTTGTTCAAGGCCCTGAAATCAACACACATACGCCAAGTGCCATCTTTCTTTGGAATCAATACAATCGGTGACCCACATGGCGAAGTACTTGGCCTTATGAAACCCTTGTCCAACAAGTCCTTGATTTGCTTCTTTATTTCAACATTCTCCATAATAGACATGCGGTACATGCCTATGTTTGGAAGAGGGCAATCTGGATGCAAATGGATTTCATGTTGAATCTCCCTCTTAGGAGGCAAACCTGTAGGCTCCTGAAACATCTCATGATATGCATCAACTACATCATACAGATCTGATTTAAGTTTTGGATCACAATTGTCAAATGACTCATGATTCACATCAACCTTGGGCTTAATCACAAGAAGAACAAAATTCTTACTTGAATTGACCAGCCTTTTTACCTGTCCTGCATTTACCATCGCTATATTTGTCTTCTTGCGATGAGCTCTAACAATGAACTCCTTGCCATCTTTGAACAAATGATATTTGTTTTCATGGCGATGAAAGATAGCTTTCCTGTCAAACAAGTAAGGACTTCCCAAAACAATTCCTGCTATATCAAAAGGTACCACATCAAGTTCAACTGTGTCAATAAAATGTGCAGTAATTGCAAAGCGCAATGTGCACTTTCTTGAAACTTGTAAATTTGCATCTTTGCAAATCCATCCAAGTGGATATGGCTTCGGATGTGGAACGGTCTCAAGTTTAAGCTGCTTGACCAAGTCCTCCGATATAAGGTTTGCTTGTGACCCACTATCAAAAAGTGTGTCAATTTTGGTATGTTTTGAAATCACCCTCACATGAAACAGTTCAATTCTTTCTTCCTCATTAGGAGCTTGTACATGGCAGTTTGAGGTACTAGTGCTGGCTTGAGTTTCAATTTCTTTTCCCTTCAAGTTTTTCAAACCCATGGCTACAATTTTGGTTTCATCACCTGAATCTTCCCCTAAATCTTGTGGTGTAGATGTAGTAGCAGCAATTTTTTGTTTCCCTTTGGATTTGTTAAATTGAGGTTTTTTTTCAAGATATAATTTCCAACAGTTTTTCTCCTCATGGCCTAGTTTAGAACAGTGTTTACAGATCACTTTCTCACTTTCCTGTTTGACAGATGCATTCTTTTTGCTCTTTCCCTTTGAGGTTTTCTCTTTGTTTTTCCCCTTGGGGGGCTTGTTTCTACCCTCTCCAAATGTGTTTTTTCCTCTTGCCTCTAAATGGGTAGCTTGGACACAAACCTCGTCCAGGCTAGTAGGGTTAAACATCAAGATGGTGTGTCTAAGGTAGCTATGCAAGCCACCAATGTATTTCAGCAAGGTTTCCTGGGTCTGCAAATCTACCACTAACAAGAGAGCTCTTCTCCTGAATTCTTGGGTGTAGTCTTGGACACTCTGACCCTTAAGTTGTCTGAAATTTTGCCAATTCATAATGGCTTTCTGCATGTGAGCAAGAGGATAAAACTGTTTTCTAATGGCTAACAGAAATTCAGGCCATGTTAAGGTAACCTTACCAAATTTCTTGATCTCCTCTTTAGTCTTGGCCTCCCACCAGACCAATGCTGCTCCATCCATTCTCAAAGAAGCCAACTGAATCTTTGTGGCATCATCATGCATATTCTGGATCCTCAAGTAAACTTCCAACTGCCTAATCCAGTTGTCAAGATTTTCTGCATTCACTTCACCATTAAACATAGGTAATTCGGCTTTTACATCAAGCTTCAAAAAAGGACTTTTTCCAGAGGATCTATGCTTATGAACAGAAGAAGACGAGGATGAAGAGGAAGAAGGTGAAGATGGGGGTGGTGGATCACCATTTCCTCCATGTCCTTTCTTGGAATGATCATCATCCTTCTTACCTCCTGAAGAGCCCTCTCCTTCATGTGGATGTTTGGACCCTTCTCCAGCCAATTTCTCATTTCTTTCTTGGTACAATATTCTCACCATTTCAGTGAGGTCCAAGAAAGCCTTTCTGAAGACTCTTTCTTCTTCTCTTGGATCTGTCTCTGTAGGAATTTCTCCTTCATGTGCAGACATCCTTGAAGCTTCTGCTGAGACTCTTGAGGGTGAAATTGAAGGTGGAGGTGATGGCTCTCTGGCCTTCCTTGACTGAGGATTCTCTCGTTCTCTAGTCAACTGTCCTTCCCCTCTTTTAAGTTTCAACCTGGTAAGCATCAATACTTTGCAAGACAATTAGAAGATCTTTGCACAAAAATCCTGAGCTCTGATACCAACTTGATATGAATTTGAAACTACTTGAAATTTGTTTGCAAGGCATTCAATTCAGAATTAAACATGTTTAAAAGATTTCCATGTCTTGTAGAAAGAAAACACATGAAATTTTCAGCTGTTCATGACCCATTTAAGCATAGCAGAGTTATTTCCTTTTACTGTTTAACACATTAAAATGAATTTGATCTGCAAAATAAATCAACCACAAATGCAAAAGAATTTGATAAAGCAGTTCACCCCCTCCGGCGCTACGTCTGCTGGGTCCAAAGCTCCCAACCGGGCTTGTCCTTGTTTTTATTAAATGCTCAAATTGAAAATACAGCTGAATAGAAGAATCTACAAGAGAAATAGATGGTAAAAATGGATTCAGAACACTTGAATCCTTCAGGATTGACTACTGGATCACCTCCAATGGATACCTGCAACCCTATACAGTCTTCACAAAACTGGGCCCTTGTGGCTCCTAGAACTTTCACGGCTCCAAAACCTCTGAAAATGACCTCATATGGCTGTAATACCTGCACCAATGGCTTTAGAAGGTCGAAAATACCCAAAATCAAAAAAAAATTCGTCCAAAACCAACTTTCCTAGCCAAAGTTATGGCCATTTAAAGTTTCTCCAGTTTTTCCCTAGAAAAACTCCAGCTAACTTTAGTTAACTCCAGATAGCTCCGCCAATTATGGCGGGTCCGCCAAATTTGGCGCTCCTGCCAAAATTCCGCCAACTTAACTGCAGTTACATTTAATGTTTGGTGGTTGCCTCGGATTTCGTGCCAGGCGGAATATTCCATTTTTTTTTTTTTTGAAAAATTAAAATTTCTAATGTTATGGACAAATTCTTCTTTTTGCCATAACTTCCTCATACGGCGACCGTTTTTCGAACTGTTTGCGGTGCCGGAATCGGGAAGACGAGCACTTTCCAGTCATTCAACTTTGAACCAGTTCTAAGCACTTTAAATTTTGAGCATTTTACGACACTTAGGACATGAGCACCTGATCATTGTGTCTGTTTATTAGATACAAAGCAACGAAGATATCCTTTCAGACATTTGTTCACTATCTCATTTTTTCCATCAGATTGAGGATGCTAAGACGAACTATGAACTAATTGAGTACCCAAATATTCCACCTCTTGTACTCCAAAGAAACATTTGGAGCTTTTTTCAAATAATTGTTTCTCCTCCAATAGTTTGAGCAGCCTGTCAACATGTTGAACATGATCCTTCCAAGACTTGCTGTAGATTAGTATATCATCAAAAAATATTAACACAAATTTTCTAAGGAAGGGTTTGAAAATGGAATTCATCAAACCTTGAAATGTAGAAGGTGCATTGGTAAGACCAAAAGGCATGACTAAAAATTCATAATGACCCCCATGAGTTCCAAATTTTGTTTTTGGAATGCCTTCAGTCTTCATTTTGATTTGATGATATCTTGAATGAAGATACAACTTGGTGAAGTAAATTGCTCCATGTAATTCATCCAATAATTCATCAATGACAGGAATGAGAAATTTATCTTTAATAGTAAGCTTGTTGAGCTCCCTATAATTCGAACACATGCACCACGATCCATCCTTCTTGTGTACCAATACCACTGGAGAAGAGAAGGAACTTTGACTCGGTTGAATTATACCAACCTCTAGCATTTCTGCAACCATACGTTCAATTTCACTCTTTTGGGCATATGGATATCTGTAAGGCTTGGTGTTTGGGGGAACACTTCCTGGAATCAAATAAAGAGCATGATCATGATCACAAATATGTGGCAGGCCTTTGGGAGTCTCTAATACCTTGGAATGGTTGTCCAAAATGTTTTGGAGATCTAGAGAAATAGATGATTTCGATGTGGGAACCTCTAGTGAACATAATTGTGCAATTACACCTTGTTGTTATTTCTTTAGAAGCTTTGTCATGATGTTAGAGCTGATTATCTTTCCCGATTTCCCTGCGATACCCCTTAATTCAACTTCCTTTCCTTCCCAAAAAAAATTCAAGAAAAGTTATTGAAAATTAAAAGTTATCGTACCCAAAGATTGTAGCCATTAGAATCCTAGTACAACATCTGCACCACCCATTGGAATGGAAAGCATTGGACTATTCAAGACATATTCTCCCATGGATAACTTGATATTATGGCACTTTCCAGAGCAATTTATGGTTCCTCCATTTGCAACCATTACTTGACACTCTGGTGCTGGATATAGGAAGCAATTCAATTCCTTGGCTATCTTATAATGAATAAAATTATGGGTACTACCCGAATCAATCAACACTATTACCTTTTTCTTCTTGATATGCCCTTCTATCTTGAGAGTTTAAGGAGTGGTAATTCTTGTCAATGCATTACAAGATATGGTCAGATTCATTTCTTCTTTCTCTGGGATTGGTTCCTGGTGTATATCCTCTTCTTTTAACATTTCTTGTTCCTTTTCTTTCTCCTCTTCCCCATCTATGTAAATTAATTTCTTCTCAGCACACTTATGACCTTTAGTGTATTTTCTATCACAATTGTAACAAATCCCTTTTGCTCTTTTTTCTTCCAATTGTTGTGGTGTCAGCCTTGTAGGTGGTGAAAGGTTAGGAGCAACAACACTTCCATCTTTATAGTTATGAGTGGTAGGCTTCCTTGTTGCCATAATTTTTCTTTCAATTTTTTCCTGCCAACCTGTATGCCTTCTCCAATGAATCAGGTTCCCAAAGGCGAATCTCATGTTGGATGTTATCATTTAAATTCGTTATGAATACTTCAATCCTATGCTTCTTTGGAATATCATTTACCCTTATAATCAATTTTTGGAAGTCCTCAATATGCTCTGCCATTGAACCCTTTCGTTTGAGATTTATCAATTGGCTAAAGAAGGTGTTGCTCTTTGTATCCTCATAATGTGCTATCATTTCCTCCATGAAAATTGACTAGGTGAGAAGTTGTTTATGAGAACAAATCCCTCTATACGATACAAACTGATTCGGTTCTAAATATAAATATGCAATATGTAACTTTTGCGGCGGTTGCACATCATGTAGATCAAAATATTGTTCCACCTGTAGTATCCAAGTTACCGGATCCTTGCCATCAAATTTACTCATATCTATATTTGGAATATGGCGGGTCTTCAATGCAATGTTAAATTCTATGAAATCATGATTAACATTTCTTTTGAAGCCTTTCTTGTAGTGACTTTGTCCCACCTTCCTTCAAACCTTTCATGTCTCTCTTCAAATATTCCATGTTTCCATTCAATTTTTCTTTTATACCATTTATCTTATTGATCATATCTTCGATCACATTCTTCAAATCATCCCTCCAATTTTGCTTACTAGGTGTTTATATTTTCTTGATTCGAGTCATTCTTTTTCTTTCTTTTAGGAGCTCGATCTTGAATCTGTTGTAAGTTTGAAATTTTAGATCTCTAAGGTCTGAAATTGCGACCTGTGGAAACCCTCTGTGTCCTCTTTCCAATGCCACCAATCTAATCGAAATTGGATTTGCCAAGAAAGGGTTATGCCCAATCTCCCAAGATGACTTGATTATATACTTTTTCAATAGAGCGAACTTATAAGAAGTGCCACGTGTCACTGTTTCGACCTTCAGACCTGAAAATGATACAAAAAAAGTACATTTGTCCTATTTCTGTAATGTCTTATGAAATTTCAATCTGATGCTAAGAGAGATGAAGATTTTCCCAAGGTCACCTGTTTTGGATGTAATTCGGGAGCCTGTAAAAACCTTAAATGTCTTGGACCATATCTCTGAAAATATAGCGAAATAAGATCTGAAATTTGGGCTCAAGCTTCATCAAGATTTTGGCTCAAATGGGTTTTAATTTCAGAGTCTGAACCTTCGTAGAAAAAAACATTATAGCAAAAATTCCACGATGACTTGTTTGAGATGGAATTCTGGAGCTTGCAAAAACCCTAACTTCCTCAGATCATATCTCCGAAAATATAGCGAGACAAGATCTGAAATTTGGACCCGAGGTTTAGAACGATTTCGGATCAAATGGTTTTTTTAGCTTCTGAAACTTCGTAGAGAAAAAGTTATAGCAAAAATTCCACGATGACCTGTTTGGAGTGGCAAAACCCTAGAATCCAAAGCTCTGATACCAAATGTTACGAAAACCAGCTCACAAAAAGATAGAAAATATAGTTCAACGACTTCAAAATCAGCCTCTTCGAGGGGGTAACCTCCTTTACATTACACAAATGAACAATTCTTGGATGATACAAATGACAAGACCTCCTTTCTATATATACAAGTCTAAGGGGTCCCAATACAATCAGAGCCTACATAACAATAATATTGTAGGGGCACAACAATAACAATAGTGGGCTTCTATGAGGCATATTAATAACAACATGGGGACTATATGGGAACAATGATACAATAAGGGGGTTGCACTAATAACAATAAGGGGTTACACTAGTAGTATAGGGACCTAACAATTCTATACTCATTGGCTCACAACATGGCCAGGGTTCACTTGAAAAACTATATCTGCCATTATGTTTTTAGTCTTCTACTCTAGAAGGGTTGAGGTAAGGATGAAATGTGTGCTCAAAAGTATAATTTTCAGAGCAAAATCTTATGACATTCAAAGAAATTTCACCTAAAATTCTCAACTATAATGTCTTCCTTCATGGGCAATGTCACTTTTCGGGATATTGGGATAGTAGTAAATACAAAAAGATAAAATATAATCTCTATGATATTTAATGTATATTGAAATTTGGAATGTCGTGTTACCTAAGGATATTTTGTACGAGAACATGAAACTCACATGGGAGTCCATCCCAGGCCCACTAATTTGTCACCTCCCCTTTTCCCATGTCAGAACGAGCATACAAGTTCTTCATATCGACTTCCATTACAGTATAGATGGGATTTGGTTTGTCCATGAACCTGGCCATAGGAGACAAGATTTTTCCCCACTTCTAAGGTGGCGTTGGTTGACTACTCTATGCATGTTGTGATGCCACAATGAACATGTACCAAGCTCGTACACACCACTTGTCACACTCTGGGATTTGATTTTGCTTGAAGAAAAGTGGAAAGAAACAAAGTTGTTGGTGCTCTCCATTATATGTAATAAAAGAAGTAACCCAGCTACGAGAGATGGAAAATCAATATATAATAGAAGTTTATTAAACAAATCATAGCAAACAAAACTAGCATATTAACGCTTTACCTGTGGCCATTAACATAATGTACCAACAACTTATCATAGAGGCCCTATTTTTAATTGCCATTAGCATAACAGACCAAAAACTTACCGTAGAGGTATTTTTAACCTTGACCTATCCAGTAAAATGCAAAGATGTGATAATTACACTTGGCTAATAAATTAGAAATGTTTTGACCACTTTTAAACAGTTTTCAGGTGTCTTTTTAAACAGATTAAAATTTTAAG
This sequence comes from Pinus tabuliformis, assembly GCA_031772625.1. Lineage (NCBI taxonomy): Eukaryota > Viridiplantae > Streptophyta > Pinopsida > Pinales > Pinaceae > Pinus > Pinus tabuliformis. The sequence goes on along the minus strand of CM062804.1, from coordinate 20,897,063 downwards.
TGACACTAGAATAGTTGGACACATGGTATATACCACACATGTGTAAAAGTATACCACCGCATGGGCCGATCCTCTGACCACCTATCTGCACCGACATAACATCGACATGCATGTTCCCAAACTTCCACGTTTCCGTTATACCTATCACTTGCATTTTCTTTGGTAAAGTTACTACATGTTCCACTTGAATCATATTACTCTAGCAACAACTGAGTAGTTACAGGGCTAGATGGGGAATAATTCTTCTTCAACACACTTACTTTCTCTATGTTAAATTAAAGAGCATTCAAATTTACGAGATGTTGTAGGTGTTTTGCTTAATGGCAATAACATGCATTTGGAAACATTTTCTACAAATTTCTTTGTTCACTTAATACCTTCAATTGGCATATGTTGGTGGAGCTATGGGCTTTGGATTTTGAAATGGATATATAACTAGAAGGGATGTCATGCACTATGGATCTATATATGAGTAAATAACTGTTGGAATGTGAACAATTGTGAGGGACATTGGACAACACAAGGTGTTCCAATTCAACAATGGATGCAAAGGTTTTGTGTTGGTCATGGGTTAACACTCCTACCACTTCATATTCTACTCAACCCCTCTATAGTCCAACACATGCACTGAGAGGTGAGAGGCATAAATTATTTGTTAGATGTGGCAACCTTTTTATTTCTTCTTTCTTGTTCATGTTGTTTGAAAAATATCCATCATTGCATCGTATGGGAGTCCACTATGGCTATGGGGTTCTTGATCAAGACGTATGGGCTCTTGGTCTCTTAATTGTAGCTATCAATATCAATAATCGTGAATCTGTAGCTAGACACAAAACCTCTGGCAGTAGTGAAAGCGCCACTCGACTCTGTGCCAATGATAAATCCTAGCTATGGGCCCTTCATGACACATTCTATATCTCAGCTTCAACTCCTCAAGTCAATTATCAGGGAAGAACTCTGATATATCCACAAGTCCATGATTAGAAGCTAGTGGACAATATCAATAAGTACGCCTATGATTAGTGAGAGTCCATTTTCAAGGGCCAAAGAATTATGTTGTGCCTATTGTTTTGCTTCATGCACTTGCGCCTCCAAAATAATACAGGAATCCCAACCCTCAATTTATCTGGTTATTCATACAAATACAACATTAACCAACACATCTGAGTGATGCCCCAACCCTAAAAACATGATAGCAAGTAGTGGTTCTTGATCTATGCCCTTCTCAAAATAACCATTAGAGGAAATTTCAGCCTATAAGTAGCTTCCTAAAGAAAAAAATAAAATAATAGTTAAAATAATAAAATAAGAGTTAGATTTATAAATAAAAAATCACAATATATGAACATGATGGGGTCGAGATTTGTAGTGCACGTGCGAGAAAGATAAGCCGACACTGACCGCTCATTTATGTCTAGGGTTTCTTTTGGTTGAAGTCCTGTTTGCGCTCACGACGAAGTCAGAGGAGACCATTACACAACGACGTGTTCTTTTTACCATGTCTAGGGTTTAACTGTGATGGATAGGCATTTTACTGGTGGAATGGATGGATTAGTGGATTTAAACCTGGATTCGTGAGATATTCTTACAGTATGGGGTATAGAATCCATGCCTCAAAACCTGGAAATGGCTAGAATTACAAATGACACTCTGGTCGGGACGATGCCATCTTTAGGTGTCAAGATGGAGGTAGACAATACACCTGAAAATTAGTTAGGTGGACAGTTGGAGTTGGATGGTCGTTTTGGTGGATTTAGAGCGACGAGTGACAACAAAAACCTGGCAAACTCTCTTGACCCTAGGGCTTCATGGGTAAGTGGTATTGTACAAAACCTTTCTTTTGCTACTGAGGAGGTTTTCCCCATCTGGTGCCGGGAGTCCCTAGATATGTAGCTGAAAATGTTGGGCTGACAGGGGGTTAGAAGATATTGTCATCAGTTTCATGCTCTTTGATTGAAATGCTGGTTTCTCTAACTCTATCTCACGACAACCTTCTAATAGTGGGTTTTCAACACCATTGGATGTAAATTCTCTAAGTTTGGTGGTTTTGAGTTAAGAACCCCTTCCATTGTCAGGGATTTCTGCTGAAGGAGTCAGGTGGGTTGACTGGCTGGGTAATTCCTTCAAGGATCTCAACACGGGCGACATTATTCGCCTAAATGGGGGTTTCAATGGAATGACATTGCAAAGTACTATTCCCAAGGCTTTAGACTGCCGACCCAAACAGGGTGAAATTGGGGTATCTGACCCAAATTTCTCCTCAATTGTGGTAACAGAGGGTGGGGGTCAAGAACAATTTGTATATACAGTTATTTCCCCACAAGAATCGAGCCAAATGTTGGAAATGGTGGCCTAAATATTTCGTTGTAGGATCCTGACAATCCATCAAATGTCCTGGATCAAATTTCCATTGAATCTCTATTTGAGTCGGGAAGGGTTGATGGTGCAGTAGGGTCGAACGTATCTGAATGGAAACGTCAGAAAATAGAAGAAATGGAAATGTACCATGCAAAAGGTTTAAGATCACAACTTGGTTTTGGGAGATGACATTCAGACGAATGAGATCATGGAGACGATCGAAGATATGCTGGTTGGTAGAGTTAAGGGATAGTTCTATAAGGCGCAAACCCTTGAGGATTTGATGTAGGATACATGGGAAAATAATCATGCCAAAAATGTAGAGGTTAGTATACTTGTTTGTGAATGGTTATGCTCCATTTCAAGTCATCAAAGGTAGCTTCTTGGGTGTTGGGAAGAATTACAGCAATGGCTCCTTCCCTGTTCTTCTTAAATGTCGGAGTCTGCTTTTTAATGCTCACCATGAATGATTGGAAGCTATCCTAGTTTGGGCAAATCTCCTGGGTCTCCCACCTCATTTATGGACATAAGACGTTTTTAGGGCCATTGGTAATAAACTGGGTGAATTCTTTGAGGCATATATGTCCTTCAAGACTTCCAAGATTAGGAAGATCACGAGAGTTTTGGTGAATCTTGACTCAGGGGAAGGAATATTCATATACATCAAGAGCTACTATTGATTATAAAGAGCTACCCTTTCACTGCCATCAATGCCATCAGGTGGAGCATGTGGTCCACAACTGTATGCTGGGAAATCGGGCAGAAAAGGGCTAGGGTAGCGTTTCTGTGGATAACTTTGAGTCAGATGAGCCATTGGGAGTCTGATGGAAGTTGGGGATGGTCCTCCCTTGGATCGATTAGACCTGGCTATGAAGCAAACCTATGCATAGGCGGGTCTAGACAGTGGAGAAAATGTCGACGAGAAGAACAACACTATTGAAGCGCATGAGGTGCATGCAACTCCGTCTATGGTTCTGTGGCCCTCCTCCCCAGTGGGTACCTAAACACATTCCTTTCACTCATCTTCTTCTGAAATGCATGTTTTTTATTTAAATTTAGGGTCAATGCATGGCCTTTCCAGGCCCTCGCCTGGTCATGAGTTCTCACCTTCCACTGTTTCAAATCATCTAGAAAAACACACTTATGACACCCCAAACAATATTGTTGTTTCTTCCATCCCTTTGAACACAACTTAGGAATTTTCAATTCCTCAGAATTCAATGGATCCTCATTATAATCTTCGACCCATACAACCTAAGGGCAAACTTTATTCCAACCATGGTGGTCTCGGTTATCCCCCAAAATTACAATATAACACATTCACTAGGGGTCGAAAGTCTCATATATCAAAGGCATAGATGAAGGCTAAATTGGACATTGCTGAAGCCAAGCAAAAAACACTTATTTTGGCACTTAGAGAATTGCAACCCTTGATGCAGTGACCTCATGATTGATATCTCTTTTAGGCGTTTAGCTAGTAACCCCAAAAAATAGCCCTTAGGAGACTGGTGTGTTCTTCAAACCTGAATATATTAATGCTCCAGGAAACCCTGGGCAATGGTGATAAAATATACAACATTATTTCTTCTATATTATTGAATTGTTATTGTTTGTTATTGTTGTCTGATGTGAAAGGTCGTTTTAGGGGATTAGAGTTGGGTTTTAATTAAAAGTTGATAAGAATCTATGGTTCTTGGGGCTCAAATTTATTTCTTTCTGCTGATATTTTCTCAGCCAAACTTAATAGGGCACTCACTATGATTAAAATATACGACCAATGCCATGATAGAGCTCTTTTCTGGAACAATGTGTTGGAAAAATATTTTCTTAAGTGTGATAACCTCATTTTGGGTGGGGACCTAATTTTTCATTAGGTGCGGCTGAGGTATGGGGTCCCCAAGCCCTGCCGAATTCTATGGCAAATTCATTCCTTCGAAAATTAATTGACTCTCACCTCATTGATGTCGATTTGACCAAATACAAACCAACCTAGAGAAATAGGAGGATTGGGGAAGCCTCGGTGGAAAAGAGACTTGACTGGTTTCTCCTGGCAGATGGACTGGTTAATTCCCTTACACTCTTTCATCAATGGATTGACACAAGGGGGGGATATCAGAACATCATCCAATATTCTTGGAACTTAAAGGGGGATTACAAAAATTGGGTAGTCCATTTAAATTCAACTCTTCATGGTTTAAAGTAGATAGCTATACGCAACTGGTCGAAGACACTTGTTCCCCTTTCACTCTTGATTGCGGGCTTTCTTCGGCTCATCAATTGGTGGAAAACTTGAAGAAGGTAAAACATGCCATGATTCAATGGGTCTGTCAAAAAAATGCTAGGGAGGAGGATGAGCTAAAATCCATTAAACAGTATGGAAAAACTTGAATCCTCGGATAGTGGTGGATATGAGACTGTAGAAGCTAAACAAAAAATCATGCGACTTGGGGCAAGTTAAAAAAAATACTGGTTGAATGGGAAGAACAGTGGAGATTGAAGAGTAGTGCTGAGTGGCTCAAAAGTGGCGATGACACAAAGGTTCTCCAGAATTATGGAAAAGGTGCAAAACCTCCAATACTATATGGGAAATGCAGAAGTCAGATGGGGGGAAGGATACTACCTTCGCGGGAAGAACCACTTTAAAAACCTCTTCAAATACCCTAAGGATACCACTATCACTAAAACTATTAGAATGACTCAATTTTTTCTTAGATTTTCTAGTGAGGAGGAAAATAAGTCTCTTATGGAGCCCATCACTGTAGGGGAGGTGGAAAATGTATTAAAAGGAATGCAAAAATAAAAGAGACTGGGTTCGGATGGTTGGAATGTGGGATTTTTTGGATTTTTTGAGTTATTAGGGGACAATCTGCTCAAGGTTGTGGAAAATTCCCGTTAGAACGGTAGAATTTATGACCCCATTAACTCAAATTTTATTGCTTTAATTCCAAAGACAGATGATACACAATCCTTTGATGAGTACATACCATCTCACTATGCAATTACACATATAAAATCATCACAACAATTATTGTTTTGCGTCTTCGCTCCATTATGTCTATGCATGTATCCAAGGAATAATTTGGTTTTCTCGAAGGACGATAGATCCATGAGGTTATCGGTGTTGCTTAGTAAGTATTACACAGTATAAAGTTGAGGAAACTCAAAGGGATTATTTCAAAAATTAATCTGTCAAAAGAATACGACAGAGTAAACTAGGTCTTCCTTCAGCTGATTCTCGCCCATCTAGGCTTTGAAATACCCTTCATCAATTGGGTAATGAGTTGTGTGACCTCGAACTCTTTTGATGTTCTGATAAATGGTGAAGCTTCGCCCTTCTTCCATGCTGAGCGAGGACTTAGAAAATGATGTCCTTTATCTCCACTCATCTTTTTATTAGCAACAGAAGGTTTAAGCGGATTGTTACATGATGCTAAGAGAAGGGGAGACCTAAATGGGATTGAAGTGACAAATAATCTATTCATCACTCATTTTCTCTTTATGGATGACATTCTTATATTTTGCAATGGTTCTAGACATGATATAAAAGCAGTAAAGGACACATCAGACCTTTTTCAAAAAGCTCTTGGTATGCAGATAAATGTGCGAAAATCCACCATTACTTACTTGGTTATGTCTAGAGGTGAAATCAGAAGGGTTGTGAACACCTCCCCATATAACATTAGGAACATTCAAGAAAGACCTTAGCCTTGTTTCAAAATCCCTTGCTACAAAGGTTGGTTGGTGCCTATTATCCACGGACCACAAGTAGTCTATGGACCTCTGTTGTATACAAGAAATATATTTTCCCATGTCATGGATGATTAGTTGAGACTACTTAACAAGAGCTTTGAAAATACTTTTATCTTCTAGAAACAACACTTGAAGTGAGAGCAAAAGAAACACTAATATTAAAGAATTAATACGAGATAACCTCTACGAAACAACAATGAAGTGACAATGATTACAAATGAGCTTCTAAAGGAACAACATCTGCAAATCAATATTTTAACTATCAATATTATATTTACTCAAAAGAAACAAATGATTTATAACTAATCTAATAGATACATGAAATAAATGATTGATGAAAGGAGATAAAATGCGAACTTAATAATGCAAATGAAGCCAACACCTCATCCAAGAGTGGGCCCAAACTACTAGAGTTAGACTTCTCTGTAGAAAAGATCAGATCAACAGATTAATTCTCAACAAAGAAGATTTTTTATTAAAAACTTTGCATTATACTATGGGAACGATTACAGTCAGCGCCTTTTAGCAAGTCTATCTGATAGATGAAAAATTTACAGAAGCTCTTCTTCGGGACACATGCCCTCTGTCTTTATACTACAGTTAAGGGAGATAAAATAGTAAATTATTCTGAAAAAAGAGAGATTATGCTCGTTTTTAGTTACAAATAGACTATCGCCCAGACAAGAAAATCAAGGCTTTGTTCGTAACAATTCTTCTTAAATAAGAGTCAACCTTGCTTGATCTACCACGTTTAGTTGGAAACAACATCACACTATCTTGATTTACCACGAACAATTAGAAACAACATCAAGTATCGACTGCCCTTGATATGTTGCAAAATCCTTGTTCATAATGAATATTCAACCACGAATTATTAGCACTTTTATAATCAAAATAACACATCTAGAAGATAAAATAATAAAAGAAAACTAGTTCCTTCTAAGTCCTGTATTATGCGAATTAATATAACATAAAGATGAGAAAAAGACAAGAAAACAACATTAAAACTAAATAATAGGATAAGGAAATCATGACAATTGTGAGGCCCAACATCACCCCCCAATTGACCTTTTTTCATGTTCTCATGCAAATAAATAATTAACATGCAGGGAAGTTAAGGAGTAGGCTCCACATGGTTCTTCTCCTATGAGCTTGAATCCACTCCTATTTTTAATTTCCTGAAAAGCCACATACTTACCTACCTCTAAGAATCGATAATCATATTGATAGTAAAGTCGAGGAAACCAAATCATAGGGCACCTATATCTGCATCCCATCCATTTGATTCCATATTCTAATACAATATTAACATAATCATGTACTCTGGAAATAACTTGCTGAAAATTGTATATGCCAAAAGGTTCCCTATTTTTAATTTCTCTAGGTGAAACTTGATATATTAATTTAGCTCCACTAATAGTCTCATTCTTTATATCTTTCAGTTATTCTTATATTGATTTTAATACCGTGTCATGAATCTTCTCAAGTAAGGAAACAACACCAGGGTACTCTACAAAGGCATTGTGGTGGCGAAATGTAGCGAAGGGATTCTCTAGCTCACCTCTGGCCCATAAATCGAGATTATGTTCATTTTGCTGAAAGGTGTGATAAGATTTCTCACACTTTATTTGATTTAGTGCAAACGATATAAAATCCTGAAGTTGGACATCTCCAACAAATGGAACAATATTTTCATTTAAATGTTCTGACAAAAGGAAGTTATGCATGTAGAGTTCACATAGGAGATACCTTGTTTTCTCATCCTGCTTATGAAAAACAATGATGAAACCCATAACACTGGGCTACATTGTATAGCCTTAACTCTGAGTAGAAAATATTGTTAAGTTAGGAATATAGCCTAATTACGTGCTGGAGATCTACATGCCTGGATATCTGGAATAATAGAACAAATTTCATCCTTTTGCTTTGTGACCTTATGAATATGTTCCTGCAATACCTAAATTTCTTCCTGGAATCTCTTAGCTTTGCATGTGTTTCATGTTTTGTTATTGTTAAGGCCTGAAATCGTTGGAACAACTTTTGAGATTCCCCTTGAGACACTATTTCTCCCTGATATTTAGTTATAATCTCTTTATGCTCTGCCAAGGTTTTGTTCAACACCCTTATTACATCATCTACAATTAATGGAGTGTAAGGAGGCACAACATCAATTTGCACTCCTCTTTCAATAAGGACAAGTGCATCATCAATCTGGGTCTCTTCTTCGATGAAAACAAGTGCAGGACCAATTTGAACTTCTGCTTCAGTGGAAACATGTTCAAAATCATTTTTAACTTCTGCATCAACGGAAATAGGTGAAAGATCAGTCTAAGTTTCGACATTCTGTACCTTAAAAACTTCCTTCCCATCATCAGTTCCAAGTTGTTCTGCAACTTTCTTCTCATGAATCTCATAAGACTGTCTGCTAGTTTGTAACCATTTCCTTAATTGTTTTACTTTCCTTTGTAACCTATCGTTTTCTTTCCTTAGTGTAATAATTTCCTTGAGAAGTTTACTTTTTGTTTTATTCTTCACAAATATTGTACCTCTAGCTTTTTTAGCAAGGTTTCTGGCCAAAACTATTGAAGCAATAGTAGGAGAAACATAAGTTGTTACTCCATAATCTTTGATAGTAATCTTTTGGGAATATTCAACCACTAGGGCATCAATAGGTAAGTTACAAAATTCAATTATTACTTTGTCGATCAAAGGTTCTAAGGAAACGTTAACTAGAAGATCAGTCTGAGGTCCACTTGTTATGGCTGAAGGAGCAACATTAAGCCCTTGGCTTACATCAATCAAATCATCAGAAGGAAATTATGGAGCCATATATTTTGGAGAAGAGGGTTCTAGTACAATGGCAATAGAATCCATGGAGTGCTCTTGAGTTGAAATAGCTTTAGAATCAACAAATGGCTCTAAAATGATAGTGGTTGGGGATCCAACAAAAGGAGTTACAACTAGAGAATTAGGTAAAGCATCTTGATTAGAATTAAGAGGGCTACCTATATAAGTTGCAGACTCCTATATTGCGGTAGGTGTTAGTTCCCCTAGGTTCATTATTTCTAATAAATTTTCCAATCCTTCCAATGCTTGAGCCACCTCTAGTTCCTGTTCTTCCTATCCTAGATTCGTTTGTTCAGGAGCTAATGAATCCCAAGCTACATTTTCTTCAGGGGTTTTCTGTTGTGTTCCTTCATCATAAGAAATTTCTTGTATTAAATTTTCTTTCAGGAGGGTTTAAGGAAGTTGTCTCTGATGTAATTTAACTAATCTGGTAGATCTTCTCCTATTTTTGGGCAAAGAGGCCAAAATTGATGCCACCAGTTTTTTTGCTCTCCTAAGTTTATGAGGAGTCAAAATTTCAAGTTGCATAGCTTCTTGTGAGGAATATCCTATCATAGAGGTTTCATTTTGATCGATTTCATTGCCTTTCTCTCCCTGCTCATTATCAACTAAAATAGTTCTAGGTGTTTCAACAATTCCTTCACTTCATAAGGGAATTTCTTACTCATCCCCAGGGCTCCCTAAAATTATTTCCCAACTCTGTTGTATTTGATTCAAATTCGTCACAACTATTAATTTAATAAGTCCGTGATCGCTGACAACTGAGATTTGATCTTAAGACCTTGTTAATCTGCAAGTAGTTTAATGTAAGAGAGAATACACAAAATAACGGAGATTCAAGACTACCTTCTATCTTAGATGCGCCATTAACCTAATGTGAGGACCTCGAACTACATCATACCTTCCATCACAAGTGATGTGTCGCTGAACAATAGTTGCTATCTCTTTCCAAATTTCTGGAAGTGAATTAGGGTTATACCTTTTTCCTTTCTTAACTAGTTCTTCCTTTGGATTCAAAAATAGAAGAGCCACATTTTGTAGTGAGGTGTGTGCTTCGTACCATACCTCCCCTTCTGATGGGAGAACTGTTACCTCTACTACTATTTCTTTAAGGACCTATATCTACGCATTCTTCACCATCGTTACCCCTGCATTCAAATTTTGCATAAATTCAAGTGCAACTTCATTGTCGAATCCTTGCAAACATCCAAAATAGTCTAGCCATCCTGCCTGATTCAAAATACTACATGCTTCTTCTATGGCCTACAATTGGGTCGGCCCATGTCACACTTAATGTCCTCCCATTGTTAGTCGTTTAGCAAGGAATGACTATAAATGGAAGTAAAAAATCACAACGTATAATATGATAGCAACAATGCGTAGAGTATGGGAATTCGACGAAATTCAAGACATAGCATGAAACAAATGCTTTCTCACCCCCAATAGAATTTGAAGGCTGCCGGCGATCGTTAATCAACTTAATGAATTGACAAGATTTTGTCATAGTTAAAAGATAAAGCCACATTGGTTAATCACGGGAAAAAAACCATAAAAAATGGTTGTGTAGGACGATAAACATTTATAACACATCAAATAATCATTAGGTTGACCATTCAATCATAAATGCAATAATAAATAAAATCGTTACGACAATCAAAATATCAACATCAAAATGAATAAAGGGAACAAGAAGATGATGATTGGAAACTATGTTTAGTTATGCAATATCACGTAGATAAAAATAAAAGGAGTTAATAAGGAAAGATGATAGAAAATGCTGTATTTCCAAATGTCCCATAATTTTTGTCCCTGAAATGTAGAATTAAAATTATTTCTCATTAACAATCAACATCATCACTTTATTGGAGCTATTTTAAATAATACCCCATGGTATATTTTAGCAAATCCAACGGTTTACTTTTGCTGATTGTTGATTTTGGGGAGACAAGATAGCTAACTAAATTGTAGTCATGAAGTTAACTTTAATACCATAGGCATGACCACTGTTGCCAGCAAGAGTCCATAACCTTGATAGGGTTTCTTTTTAATCCATTGAGATGCTAGTGGCCCATCTATTAAAAATAGGTTCATAGCTATAAAGTATTTTAAATTTTCTTAAATTTCTACAAAAGGCCATTGTTTTGATGTGGTGATCAGTTAATAACAATGCCATTCACAAGAATTAATAAAGTGAACAAGTCGACTTGTGATGAGACCTCTTGTCCTTCAGCGTTAAGACCGAAGGCCATTACCCTGGCTTGGTGACCAAAAGTGGTGTCACTCCACTAGGTCCTATGATCATGGTAGGTCGACTCGTGATGAGACCTCCTATCCTCCGGTGACTTTTTGTTATTATTATTTTTCTGCTATGATTATTGTTAATCATAAAATATTACTTAATAGATGGGGTGGAAAATAAACTCCTTAAGAGTTAGGGATGGCGTAAATTTTTTTGTGATAACTACTCTTTAGCTGGTTAATCTTGTTCCCAAAAAATAATTTCTTCAAAAGAACTGTAGAATTGTTTTAAAATTGGAGTAAAAAGATGGCCCCTTAGGTGGTGATAGAAGAAATGTATAATGATTACTTTATGAATTTCTTACAAAATCAAGGAATTAAGTATTTTAGGAAATTCAAAAATCCATATAATAAAATCATTTTAAAAGAAATTCTCCTTTTTAAAGTAAATTCTTATGTGATAAACATTAAACAAACTAGTTACCCAACTATCATATTGAAGAGGGTCTTAAAAAATGTTCCTTATCCCTAGAAAAACAAAGCTATTTACAATTATTACAACAAACAACCCATAAGTAAAGTCTAAGGAAATAACAATCGCGTCCGAGGAAACAACAACTGTGACTAAGGGAACAACAACTGAGGAAACACCAATTGTGGAAACAATCACTGTGACTAAGGAAATAACAACTGAGGAAACAATAAATGTGGAAACAATGTTGTGACTAAGGAAACAACAATTATGGAAACAATGTTGTGACTATGGAAACAACAATTGAGGAAATAACTATGGAAACGATGATGTGACTAAGGAAATAACGATTGAGGAAACAACATTATAACTTAGGAAACAATGATTGTAGCAACATCGTAACAGTAGCGTTTTCAAAAAAATGGTCGTAATGTTTTCTAAAATAAAGAAAATATACACACCATAAAACTATTTATATTATGTGCATGGCAATAAAAGATTTCAATTTTTTTTTACCTAATTGTGGATGTGGGGACATGCCCCTGCTCAACCACAACCAACAAGTTTGCATCATTAGTGACTTTGTGAAGAAAAGACTCTTTTGTTAGTGACTGATGGTACAAGTGAAGTCGATGACCATTAACGAGAAAAGAGATGCCATAATCGTCAATCGTAGTAAGGCATACTGTCCCATTATCATAAAATTCACTGACTTCGTAAGGACCCGACCACCTCGTTTGAAGCTTACTTGGGAAGTCTTGAAATCTTGAATCATACAATAACACTCAATCTCCCTTTTGAAAGGTCTTATTTTTAATCAAACGATTATGCGACTTGTCTCTTTTTTGCCAAATTATAGTTGTACGATGGAGAGAGACGAGGCACATTTCATCCGTTTCATTGAGCTGTTGAAGGCGCAGTTTTTATGCTTCCGAAAGGTCCAGGCCAACTTCCTAGGCAGTGCTAAGAGCCTTAACTTCAAATTCAATCAGGAAAATGGGATCCTTACCAAAAACAAGCTGATCAAGTTAAAATTAGTAGTATGACACCATGTTGTCTGATAAGCCCACAAGGCTTTAGAGAGTTTAGAGGCCCAATCTTGTTGATTAGTAGATACTCTCTTAGTTAGGATTCCTTCCAAGACTTTATTTGTGCTTTCCACTTTACCGTTTGCTTGTGGATGGTAGGGTGAAGTAATTCTATGCTTGATGTGATACTTTTGCAAGGTTGTAGAGATTTTATGGGCTGTGAACTATGATCCTCCATCGGTTACAAGTTCTCGAGGAAGACCATATCGAACAAAAAATTCAAATAGAAAGTTGGTGACTACCTCTTCTGTGGCTCTTGAGACAGCTACCGCCTCAACCCATTTTGTTACATAGTCTATACAAACTAAAATGTATTATTTTTGGTTTGAAGGTGGATTGATCAAACCTACGAAGTCCATCACCCATCTCTCGAATGGTTCCAATATGAGTTGTGGATGGAGAGGCATTTCTTCAGACTAAATGGGATGGCCCATTCTTTGACAACTATCGCAACTCTGGACATATTTATTGGCATCTGTTGTAACCTTAGAGACAACCTCTGGCTTAGTAGAGGTCAGTGCCTAGGACATCCATACAAAAAGATAACGAATATTATTTGTTGTCCCATTATGATAGTTCAGAAGTGTGCTTCATAGGTAATGTTAAGGGAACCTTCTTGGGATAAAAATACCTTCTAAGATGGCCTAACTGACAATGAAAATGATTTAAAGTTGTAGCAGGGCGATGGAAAGAAATGATAAAAGGTTTAGAACATAAGGTTGCTACTACAAATTTTTTTTCCTTAAGCCTTAACATAATATATGAAAGACAAAAAAAGAAACTTATAGAAAAGAGGAGCACATTTTAAGGTTATTTAATTTAAATATTACACGTACCATGAGTTCAATAAATCTATATTATAGAAGGCAACCAACAACTTCATTACTCTATTCCAAAGAAGAAAGAACAATAAATGACTTACAATAAGCATGAACACATATCAAATTCAAAAGACTGTTTTGAATCACCTTGAAATATTTATTCAATCTCCAAGAAAATATAAAAACATTGAACATAAATTTTCCTTCTGAAGTCAAAAGATTGGAACCCCAAATGGTTCACCAAAGTCTCTTTTGTAGTAAGATTACAAAGGTGACAGTGATAAAAACTGTTAATTATCACAAACTTCTAAAACTACCTTAGAAACTACTTTAATCTCTATTCGGTCCTTCTGAGGAATTCAACTTTTTTTTAGAAATAACAAGAAAATTGTGATTCAACATTACGAAATAAAACATCTTGAATATTTCATGAAATAAAACAAGTGACCAATTTTCACTGGATCATTTGTGACTGTGGGGTAGGCTCGCTTGTAGAAGGTCCAGATTCTGCTGATGCTATTGGAAACATCCATTCTCTGCACTTTTTCCATACGGACAAGTTTGAAGTAGGGAATTTGGTAAACCTTGCATGAACCATCCTAAAATTGGTTATCAGATTGTAAATTGACTGCTCTTTAAAAAGAGTTTTAATCAACCATATCAATTGAAAATCTATGTGGAGGTAATTCACAATAGTAGACCCCTTAAGAACAATTGTTTTCTCATGGGAAGAATCAATCTTACTCTTTGTTTCTACTAACAAAGTCTCATAGGTTTCCCATGGGAGAAAATTTCCCTGTTGATCCCAACATGAGAGCAATCATACCCTAATCCTTTTATCAAAGTTTGTATTGAATCTTAAAACAGATTACTTGCTCTCCCCTAATTTTTCCTTTGTAGTTTTCCTGTACAAATTCTTGTGTGCCATTTTATTTATTTCTAACACCAATTATGTCATGTCTTCAACTTGCATGGTTCTTAATTCCTGAAGTGATTTGGAATTAAGAAAATTAATCATTTTCTTTACCATCTGGGAACTTCGTTGGGATTTCTCTTTGCGAGCAACAATGATGTTTTCCAGCTCTCTGACAATGGTCTTCCCTTTTGCTATAATCAACATATAATCCCAAATAGCCTTCATTTGCCTGATGATATGATTGGATGACACTGGAGTCCAAATCAATGAGCTGTCAGATGTAGATGTGCTTATGAACGCTCGAAAAATTGAATAGATAAGTTTTTAGCATAAAAATGAGTTTTTATAGGTAAATGGAAAAAAGTGGGGAAAATAGAATTAAATGAAGAGGTGACATGTGTACGAGATGATGACGTGGGTGACGTGGAAGACATAGCGGTGATGACATGATGGAAAGGGGTGAGGTGTTAAGTGACATGGACTAATCATGCTTGCTTGCTATAGACCTCAATAGCATCCCCTCACTGCTCACGGGATGGTGGTAAGCGGGCCCATTAGAGGAAGGATCTCCATCATCGATTATGAAAGAACATTTTACTCGCTGAATTATTTACATAGGAACCCATGAAGATAAAGCTCGCGCTTGTTGTGATGTCAGGTTTATCCTGTGGGGAAGGCCTGACATCACCATTGACATCGCACGCCGAATCTACCTGACACTTAATTTTTGAACTTTTAACTCCCATCGGGCCCCACCAAATGATATGCATTATTGTGATCCTACATTGTCTTGATCCAAAATTAATTCCCTTTATTTTAAAAAAAAGCACCATCATAAAAAATCTTGATTTTGCTTCATGAGATTTTTTTTTTTTTTTTTGGGAATATATAATTCTTTTCACATTTTGGACATGGTGAAAATGAGCTTCAACAACATCTTTGAATAGTGTGGGCAAAAAATAGCCCATTTGTAATACTTTATGCCCAATCATGCGGTAGGAAAAATGGCTTCCACGGGGTTCATCGTGGCAGGCTTTGAGGATGTCGTAATTTCATCCTCTCTAATACATTTGTGAACTTGGAGATCCAACCTTGTACCAAAAATATAACCATCTATCCATGATAATTGAGCACTTCTCTGAATAATGTGCTTCGTTTCCCAGGGTGAAAAATGTGATGGAAATTTTCCAACTGCCAAATAGTTTGCAACATCAACATACCACAGTGTTTTGGCTGTCACAACAAACAAATATTTCATTCAAAATTTGATCTTCCATAGTTGAAGAATTGGCTGCAGGTGGAATTCTAGACATGAAATCTACAACATGGCTCTCCTTTCTCGGTCTGTCCTTTATAGTGATGTCAAATTCTTGTAAAAAAAGAAACCAATGAGTCACTCTCCCATTAGTAACAAGTTTATTGGCCAAATATCAAATAACAAAATGATCAATATACAAGAAAAATGGATAGCTTGTTATATAATGACGGAATTTGTTTATAGCATAGACAACAACCAAAAATTCTTTTTTCTGTCATAGTGTAATTTAGTTCTGCAGGTGTTAATTTTTTGTTGATATAATAAATTGCATAAGGTTTCTTATCGTCCTCCTACTCCATAACTACTGCCATTGCCATGTCTGATGCATTTGAAGATATATGGAATGGCAGGATCCAATCTGATCCTAGCAACATAGGTGTTGTTGACGCCAGTTTCTTCAACTCTACAAAATCAATATCGCACTTATCAGTCCATTCGAATTCCACATGTCCAGTTAGTGCATATAATGACGCTGCAATTTTTGAAAAATGTGTAATAAAATGACGATAGTATCCAACATAACCAAGGAAGCTACGTACCTTTGATGGTGTACGAGGAACATGAAGTTTAATGATTACCTTGATTTTAGCCATATCTACTTGAATACCTGTAATAGAAATAAAGTGTCCCAGAACTACACCTTCTATAATCAAAATATGGCATTTTTAATTACTGAGGCATAGTCTAGTAGCTATACATCTTACAAGAACCTTTTCCAAATTATCCAAGCTTCCTCAAATTCGTTACCATAAGGAGTAAAATCATCCATATAGAGCTCAAGTCCATCAATTAGATCAAAAAATACACTCAGAATTGCTCTTTGAAAAGTACCCGGTGCATTATAAAGCCCGAATGGTAATACCCGGTATGCAAACATTCCCCATGGACAGGTGGATGTAATTTTATCTTGATCCTCTCGAGCAATCTGAATTTGATTGTAGCGACTGAATTCATCCAAGAAGGAAAAGTATTTCTTCCCAGCAAGGGTATCAAGGACCTGATCTACAAAGAGAAGATGGAAATAGTATTTATGTATGGCCTTGTTTAATTCCTATAATCTACACAAATACTCCATTTTCCATTTTTTTAAGGGACTACAACCAATGGTGAAACCCATTGGATATCAGATATAAGATAAATGAAGTTGACATCAAGTAGTTTTTAGATTTCTTGTTTGACTATATCCCTAAGATGTGGAATCATCTTTTTCAATGTAAATGTAACAACGTTGGTGAAAAGTTCATGTAATAAAAGTTAATAAAGGAAAAATAAGACCATGAGTAAGGGACACGTATTCCAAGATGAATGTTGGGCAAATATATCCTAGTGGGCATCACTGGATGTGTGTTTTGGCTAAGGAAAATCGGCAAAGGCTAAGGCAAAGGCATTAAAAGAAAAAAAGACATTTTGGGCACATTTATTTATGAAAATAAAGGAAATTAGGAGAAAAGGAAGGTAAAAGGTCATAGGTTGCATGTGAGCAGGAAATTGAAGGAAAATAATGGAAAATGAAGAAATTAGAGGCCTCATTCATCAAAAGGCTTATGAGGACCAGTTCATGGCTTTTGCCAGTTCAACCTTTTGTCAGTTCAAGTTTGGAGCTCTCTCATTATTTCTCTCTCTCTCACTCTCTTGGTCACTTAAAGTTTTCTTGGAGCACTCTAGTTTGGAGCAAGGAAAGGAAAAAAAAGCAAAGGAAAGGAAGGAAAGCAAGGAACAAGGAAATGAAAGCAGGATCAAGTAGATTCAATAGGAATACTTGTAGGTAACCTTTTGCATGTGTGATTTCCTAGTTGGTTTGGAAATTCATGGCTTTGCATGTTTGTGTATGGTTCTCTTGCTGTCGGTGGCATGGTTTCGCTGGATTATGATAGTGGATTTCAACCTAGCCTAGCCTTTTTCCAGATGCCATGGTATGTTTGGATGTTTATTTCGGTTTTTGAGCTTTGGTTTGTTGGATGGATTTCAGAATCCGGGGCAGAGGTGGTCTCAAGTTCCATTCCCAAAGGCCTAGGAATCCCTTGACCGGTTTTTGCGGGACACACGGTAAAACCCAAGGGAGATGTCTCGATTTTGGGCCTAGTGATTCGGGTTTGGATTGCGGTAAAGCCTGAGAGACAAGGAGACGAAAAATTCCTCAAGGATAGTGATGGATTCCGGATGGCATTCCAAGTTCTGTTCGATTGTGATAAGAGCACTGGTTTTGGTGTGGTCACAGTTGTTGGCATTATGATACAGGTATGATACAAGTGTTGTCCTTGATGACAACTCACTCAGATGACAGATCATAGTGCAATAGGTCAAGAGCAAAGAATTAATGATCAGAGAGAGGTATATGCAGGTTCACCTTGACAAAGCAGCGTATACACATGGGTTAACAGACCAAAAGGAGCGTATAGCGTACACATGCACTTTCACAGAAGGAAAGGCATGTACATGTTGGAAAACTAAGTTTTGGTCCATGGTATTTTGGTATTGACCCATGGTATTTGATCCGAGGTATTGACCCCAGGTATTGGGTCCAAGGTATTGGTTCTACATGGTTTTGGACCATGGTATTGAGAGAGGCCTAAACCTATATAAGGAGGAGAAGATCATTAGGCCATTGTGTGCAAGATGTGCAAGGATTGAATATCTGATGAAGTGTGAGATCCAGTATGCTGCTAATGGGTTTGTGATGCTTTGCTTGATCTGAACCAAGGATGCACCCATGTGGATGATGATGAACGATGGATCAGGATCTTAAGGCTTGGAATGTTTTATCATTATGTGGTTTGATCATGGATAGACTGGATCTGAATTATTGATGCATGTTTACGCTGTAAATGTTATGATTTGGGTATGATTGATGACAGGAATAGCTGCAAAGTTATAAGTTAGTATTTGCAGATCTGTACGCGAGTTCGCTTTGGTAAAAGCGCGTATACATGCTGGTTGGGTTCATCAGAGTAGCCTATACATAATGAAATATGATATTTGAATTTGCAAATGGTTCTGATGGTTGTTGCAAAGTTCTGGGTTTTGCTCTATGTTCTGGTGACTGTGTTTGATGACAGGGTTTCAATGATTCAGTTGTTGGGTGATTCAGAGATTGATGATGTAGATGTGGTTGATGGTTGTATTGCAGTGGTGATTGATTTTGTGCCTTGATGTTATAGATGGTTCCAGTATGAAAATTTATGAAACATGGTCCCTGGAGGTAGAGATAAGGTCGTAACCTTCTGTAGGTCGGCGCCTACGTACTGGTAAACATATTGGCCAGTACAAGAGCCAGGGGGTTGGAGCTCCCTTCCAGTAGCAGCTGGAAAACGAGTGAAGGTTGGAGCCTTCAATAGGCCGGCGCCTACGTACTAGTAAACATATCGGTTAGTACAAGAGCCAGGGGGTTGTAGCTCCCTTCCAGTGGTAGTTGGAGAATGAGAGAAGGTTGTAGCCTTCTGCAGGTGGGTGCATGCGTACTGGTATGAGTCTGCACCAGTACAAAATTGTAAACAAGTTTTTCTTATATTAAAGGAAGACGACAACAGGTGGTTTTTGTCCCGCATTGGGTTTCCACCTCATATCATGGTGTTCATATGTGTTTCTTATGTGTGATGATCTGTTCTGTTTTACTGCACCTATTTACTGTTTATATGGTTAATGAAGTTCTGATACACTAATTAAAGATCAACATATGATGGATTAACTGAATCATAAGTTTACTGGATATACGCTAGTTGCATTAAACATAGTTGCGTGTACACGCGGGTTCCCTTAACTGAAGTAGCGTATATGAATCAGAGTATGAAATGAAAAAGTATTACTGATTTGCTAATATTGATTCACCCCCTCCATCTCAGTATTATTTCCAACAACAGTTTGATGAGGGTGGAGGTGGCTTAACCTTTGGATTCCATTCGTTTTTCTATGAAATCCCACATTCATGCTTGGAATATGGCACGAGGGTGAATGGCTGAAACAAAGATTTGTTTCAACCATGTCTATGGTCGGGTGGTACGTGGAAGTGCCGAACTTGGTCGAATTTGCCTATGATTAATAAAAGTTAAGTTCTCTTAATTTTGCACTGATTTATATGTGGATTTAATGGCTATCATATCTCTTATATTTATATGGTTTTATGTTGGTTATAAGCATGGTTGAATGACTGGTTTATGTCATGGTTATTTCATATATTTACTTGTAACTGTTAAATGGATGGATGCAAGACCTAATTGATGATGTAGTAGTTAAATGTAGGTGGTGATCCTATTGGTTATGTTTCAAAAGTTATTTCAGTCGTGTATGCTCTATCTTGTATCCTAGACATGTAGGTTGAATTGATGCCAAGTGTTTGACATAATGTCAGTCCCGGTTGGGGATGCTTGGGCCTAGTACTGAAGTTGATTTTGATTTATCAACATTGTTATGATGTTTTTAATGAATTCTAGAAGTTACAATAAGTTCTAGGCAAAGGCCAGGGTTCTGGGCTAGAAAAGTGGCTTAAATCCCGGGGTCGCTGGCACAAAACTAGCAATTTTGGTCCACAGTCGTTGGCAGGCAGGCCTGTGAGAGCGACTTTGGGTTGCTAGTCGCTCCTTTGCCCATAAAATGAGAGTTACTATGGCCTAAGAGCTGCAGAAGTGGGACCCAGGGACAGGTTGTCTGAGTGGTTGACTTGTCTCTTGAGGGTTCTATTGATGATGTTGGATGACTGTATGTGATGTTCTGTTGATTCCACTTCCTTAAGGTGAAATAGGAGGTCAAATCTGATTGTAGTAGCATCTCTCCTCATGTTTACCGCAATTGGCATGGTTACTTTGGGTAGACCTGGGAGGGGGTTTACAGATTGGTAGCAGAGCTAAGTTATGCTCTCTTTGGGTCATATCTGGTGCTACAGATATGGATGAATGTGTTGGTCATGCATGCATGTTAGTTGCATTTGTGGCTCTTACAATTGTGTTCCATGTTCTTATTGTACTGCATCATATGGATCATGGTAGTAGTAAGGTTATCATGAGGAACTTGATGTCGATTTTATGGGATGCATCGTCATGAGTATATAACTGGGTATACAATTATATGCAGCTCGATTTCATCCTTTTTTTTAGTGTCCATTAGTCACAATGATCAAACTTACTCTTTTCATGTTGTTGATAGAGTCTTGGGTCAAATTATTATATTTTCAAACAAAATTTGACATCTTTCTTGGTTGTCAAATGGTCCAAAGTCATTGTCTAGGTGTCATTGCTACTCCCTCCACTTATTCAACGTCACAAATAGCCGTCATGGTCATGTCATTGTTTCCTGTTAAAGGTCATCAAATGAGTTAGTTGGTCACCATTTAGGTCATGGTATAGAGTATGCATTTGATGGTCATCATTTTATTAGTCATCAATATCAATTTAGGGAGTCATGTCATCCATTATGGTCATCATCATGGGAGTTAGAAATCAGGGAATACAGTTTTTCAAAAAGAATTCAAGTACATCTATGTCACATGGATATGTAACCTTCCTATTGAAGAAATAATGTTTCACTAACAACCACATTATTAGTCACTAATTCAAAGAACACATGAGGTCATCATTCCACTCCTTTCCCATAAACCCTAATTGCAACTGCGCTTTTAGTAAATCCTTGTGTTTTGTCCTTTTCACCACCTTTTTTCCTATCCCTTTGAAAAATTTCACTTCTACCCTATACCTAACACCCACCCCTACTCCCTAAAATTTCCCCAGAATTTCCCCTCACTCCCATCCTCCTCATCTCACTCTTTCAAAACTGCTGCGCTTATGAGATTATCACTGCGTTTTTTTCCCTTGCCCCCCTTTCACAACTCCCTTCCCGTGGGTAGCACTTAATAATACCATTTTTTTCATTCCATGTCAATTCAAAGGGAATTATACATATCCTGCAACATGGAAACATTAAAGACCAAAAATAAGTTAGAAGAAGGAGGTGATTGGCATGATTTTTAGGGTTTTGAGGTCATTTGCTGCACACAAGGACAATTTTATTTCAAAATCAGTTTCTGAAATAATGGAGATGAATTTTACAAAAGTGAAAGAGTTTTTTGTCAATCACAGACCAAAGAACAAAAACCTCCTTTAGTTTATGCACAGGTGTTATTATTTGGGATATATGTAGCGAGATTTGAGGCTTATTTTTCAAAAATATTTAATTGCCTGTTTTAGTCATTCTTTTGTGGCACAAATTCCGAGAATATGGGAACAAATTTCAAAAAACTGAGAGATGTTTTTCTCCACAAAAAACTTATCTAAAAAAACCCTCCCATTTTTGTAACATTTATTATGGTTAAATAGATATTAGTTCATCTTTGACCCCTATTTTTACAGAAATGCAGAAATTTGACTGCCTAGAAACGCAGCGAGTGGTTGTTATGCTTTTTCTCAAGAGGTCCAAATGCATAATTTCAAGCATGTGTAGATAGCTTAAGGCATAAGGATGTCAGAAAAGTACCCTAGGATGCATGGAGAGTCATACATTTTCAGAAAATCACCAAATAGTGCCTATTTTCACCTTTCTGCCACTTTTTCAGGGCACTCATTGCGCTTTTGTACAGTCTGAATTCAAGTCAATTTTTAAGGGGTTTGAAGCATGTTTTTTCAAGTCTTAGTGACTCCATTGTGTAGAGGACATCTTCAGATTTCCATACATACCTTTTTCAGCAAAAAAATCATCTGGGAAGGCCTCCAAATCATCCTTCAAAGTTTTCCTGCGCTTCTGTCAATGAAGAATTTCACTGCATGTAAATTGGTAAAGGTCAATTAGGTTAATGTAAAAAGTTATTTTATGAACATATCTGATGTAAAAGTGCGTGTTAGGGGTTACTTTAGTGAAGAATATTGTAATTAAATGCTTTGAGAATCAGTTAGTTTAAAAGGGGAAGTGGTTTCTAACTCCCCTAGTTTTTGGTTGTGGTTAGAGAGTATCAAGTAATCAGTTCCTATGAAGGAGGATTCGACCCCTTAGAGGAAAAATGTTGCTTTTTCATCTATATGTAGTCACAATTAAGTAAAAGACATGGTTGGATACTTGGAGTTCATACTCTTGGAACTAGTGTACTTGGATTTTTGCAGAAATATAACAGACAGTTGCAGCTATTTTTATGGGATTCTTGTGTTGTGGTTAGTGGCTCTGTTTTTCTTATGTTTTATTTTATATTTTATTATTAGACCTATCTAGCAGCCATCTACATTTCATCTTATGCTTTATCTCATAAGTTTTAAACATAAATCATCATTTGAATTCTTTGTTTTGTTTGGGATTAGCATTTCAATGTTTTCCTTCTAGATAAGTGAATTCATGCTTTGCTCACTTAACTCCTACTATATCATCCTCACCACACTACAATGACAAATCATTTTGAGTCACTGATTGCACCTACATTGCCCCATCTTATGACTACAACTGACCTTTAGGAATACTTGACCTAGTTCTTAGACCTAGTGCTCTTTATCCAACAAACCCTATTGAGTTTATACCTAGCCTAAAATCCACATATTCTCCTGTCACTTCCATTGGCTATGAGGTTGTTTTAGAGAGAGCCCTCTCTGATTTTGTAGGGCTAGCTACCAAGTCAAAAGCTGGTATGAGGTTACCTCTTTGGTTTCCTTTCTCAGCCTTGGGAAAACTAAAGAGTGCTAACACTTTTCATGTCGGGTTGCATTCTTGGTTATTTGATTACATGCATCAGTCTTGTAGGTTGATTACAAGAATTGATCGCTTATGCTCGACGACATGTGGATATGCATATGTGTAATTGATTATGAATTTCTTATGCAAGTGGATAGTTGCATGATGCAATGTGTATACTGGAGTAATGGTTGTTGTCATGCACAAGCTCATAACATGCATTGTTGATATGGCCTAACATTGATGACTGGACCCTCGTCAGTATGATGGTTATGCGTTGATGAACTTATTGATATATGTCTATATGTTATTATGGTTATGTTGTACATGCATCATGCTAATTTGATGATATTGCAGACAAGGTATCCTCCCTGAGTGATGCTAAGGTACGCTGATTTATGGTGATTTGGTTTAGCGGAGATAGTATGCCTTGCAGGAAAGAGATCAGATGGCTAGAAAGGTGGTAGACTACATAGAATATCCCTATGCATCAAATGGGCAGCGTGGTGTGGGGAACTCTTCTAACTTCGCAGACACATTGAGAATCCTGAAGGAAGAAATAAGGGGTTGCAAACCAGACAATGACAAGATCATGCACACACAAGAGAAACAAGCAGAGGTGAATGTGATATTACTTCAGAGTTTGTCAGATTTGCAGCGACAGGGACCTCTTCAGATCAACCATGGACATGAGGACAAAACTAATGGGGCATATGGCAACAGGTCTCATAGTAGACATAGGTCAGATAGATCTGACACTATCAGATATGGTAGGATGTTGGACACTTCGGATAGGAGGGGTGACAGACACATGTATTACTCTAGTTCTGGTTCTGATAGACATCATGATCGTCATCATTATCATCCGTATAGGAGGAATGATAGGGGATACTTGTCGGATGAGTTCAAGAAGGCAAAGCCACCTACCTTTGATGGAGAGATGAAGAAATCGCAAGATGTGGAGGCTTGGTTGCTTGGCATGAGGAAATTCTTTAGATTGCATGATTACTCAGAAAACATGAAAGCAAGGATAGCCCTTTTCAGTCTCAAAGGTAAAGCGAATATTTGGTGGGAAGACGTGAAGAATGTCAAGGACATACATGAGGATGATTTGACTTGGCATGCATTTGAAAGGCTCTTCAAGAAGAAGTACTTGTCTGAGAGGTATTATGATGACAGAGTTAAGGAGTTTTATGAGTTGCGGATGGGTTCTATGATAGATGAGGAGTATACTAGCAGATTTTTGGAGCTATTGAGATATGTGCCTTACCTCATAGAGGAGAAGGAAAAGGTTCATAGATTCATCAATGGATTTCCAGTTGCATACAGAGACCAAATTGAGTTCGATGAGCCTAGATCGTTGGAGGAGGCCATCCAAAAGTTGAAGCATTGTTATGAGCAGTTAAAGCGCAAAGTTGAGCCGAAACATGACTTGAAGAGAAACGAAAAAGCTAAAGGAAAATAACCACCAAAGTGAGGAAGACCTCAAGATGCAAGTGAGAAAGATAATGCAGTTCCTTACAAGAGATTCAATACAACTGAGAAGGGACATGGAGAGTAGCAGGCTAGAGGCGGTGGTAGGGAACCATTGTAGTGTTGGATATGTGGTAAGGATCATTGTAAGAGGGATTGTCCGCAGTATCAGAGTGGTGGTAGACCCCAGATCTACAATGCTCAGGAGGCACATACAGTTGGTGATGTTGGTCATAACATTCCTCATATTTATGCCGTTGTGGAGTACACACAGGCGGATCATCAGGCATCGATCATTGAGATGGATGGTAAGCTTTGTGATCAAGTTATTTCTATTTTGATTGATCCTGGATCTAACTATAGCTATATTAATCCTGACCTGGTGGATAAGTGTGGTTTGAGAAAAGAAGTGCATGCAAAATCTTGGTTGGTATAGTTGGCTACAGGTACAAAGAAGCGAGTTCACCATTGGGTAAGAATTTGTGCATTTGATTTAAATGGTATGCCTACAACAACACATTTGAATGTGTTTCCATTGGGTTCGTATAGTATGCTTTTGGGTATGGATTGGCTATACCTTCACAAAACCAAAGTGGATTGCTTTGACAAGGCCATTGAGTGTGTGGATGATAGTGGGGAAAAGAGGACCTTGCAGGGAAAGAAGAAGCCTACATTAGTGAGGATGGTTACCACTATGCAGGCTAAGCGTAGTTGCAAAAAAGGTTGTGTGATGTTTGCAGTACACATTTCCAGTGACAAGGGTAAGGAGGTTGAGGATGCTAATGTGTTGAGTAGGTACCCAGTTTTGCAACAGTTTCAGGATGTATTTCCAGAGGACATTACAGAGTTGCCACCTCACAGGGAGGTAGACTTTTCTATTGAGTTAGTGCCAAGGGAAACTCCAACATTGAAAGCACCTTACAGGATGAGCACACCTGAGTTGGTAGAGTTGAAGTTGTAGCTAAAGGAAATGTTGGACAAAGGATACATCAGACCCAGTGTATCACCTTGGGGCACACCAGTGTTGTTTGTAAAGAAGAAAGATGGTACTCTTAGATTGTGCATTGATTACAGGAAGCTAATCAAGGTAACAATCAAGAAGAGGTACCCTTTTCCGAGGATGGATGATTTGTTTGATCAGCTAAAGGGAGCAACAACCTTCTCTAAGATCGACTTGAGATCGGGATACCATCAGGTACACATCAAGGAAGATGATATCTTCAAGGCTGCGTTTAGGACCATTATTATGAGTTTGTTGTCGTTCCATTCGGTTTGACTAATGCTCCATCTACATTCATGTGTTTGATGAATAGCGTGTTGCAACCTTATTTGGACAATTTTGTTATTGTATTCATTGATGACATACTGGTATATTCCAAGAATGAGGAAGAACATGCCAAACATTTAACAATAGTGTTGATATTTCTAAGAGAGCATCAGTTATATGCTAAGCTTAACAAGTGCAACTTCTTTCAGATTGAGGGTACACTACTTGGGACATGTTGTCTCCAAGAAAGGCATAGAAGTATATTTAGAAAAGACAAGGGCCATTTCTTGTAGTTGCTACAACCACCCTCCAAAATTTTGCCTTAGCTTCGTTTTGGAGCCTCCCTACCAACCATCCTTAGCAGCATGTCTTGCACTGTCAAGCACATCAACTTCAGCTGTTTCATAGAGTCTTGTCATCCTGTGCATGCAATTTTGTTCCACCTCCTTCACAAGCTGATTTCTGGACTTAGTGTCAGTTGTTGGTTGAGCAGCTCCCTATGGGAATTGCGCAATTTTGGAGGGGAACCAACCTTCCCTCCAGAAATTGCGCAAACCCAGTTGGGCTCCAGAATTATGCAATTCTTCTTGATAGTCTTCCTCTCAAAAATTGCACAATTCATCCCAGGATAGATGCTCAGCCCAAAAATTGCGCAATTCTGGGTAGCAGTCACCTGCTGCTCCTAGAAATTGCGCAATCCCTATAGGATAGCCAACCCAACAACTAGCATAAATTGTGCAAATCCATCCAGGCAGTCTGCTGGGCTCAGAAATTACGTAATGCAGTCAGACATGCTTCTTTGAGAAAATTGCGCAGTCTGACCCAAGGCAGCTGCTCAGTCGAGAAATTGCACAATCCTAGGAGACAATCACCTATTCCTCCCAAAAACTGTGCAATCCCTCTGGGACATCCATCTCTGCTCAACTAGAAACTATGCAGATTTTCATCCCAGGGACGCAGACCGATGCATGTGCCTTCAGGTTGACTGGTTCCCTCTGGGAACGGACAAAACTGATTTTCATGCATGGATTGCTTTTCCCAAGGAAGCATGAAAAGACATCCCTTGATTCAGGGACCTATTTTTAGCAGTTGGAGGTTACATGCAAGGATCATTTCAGAAACCTCCCACCAAGTGTCACTTTTCCTAGATTTGTGGCATGCACGTCATAACCTCGATTTTATCAAAACTTATGAACCAGATGCTACAGAGCTCATTCCTCACATCAATCTTGCAAATTTGTCATCCCACATCGCATCTAGGAGTCATCGACACATTCAGCTCAACTGTTTCGGGGTAAGCTCGCTTTGCATGTCTTGCACTGCGTTTCTATTGCTTTTTGTGTTTCGACTTGTGTGAGTGTTGTCTGATTGATTTCAGTGAGCGCTTGCTGTTGTTTTGATGTATGTTAGCTTGTAGGAGCACTGTTTTAGTTTTCGTTCGCATCTCACTACTATCGCATGCATGACACTATTTTTGTACTGAGGGTCGCCGTTGCGGTGACCCGCTTCACACACATGCATGCGTCCAATTTTCTAAATACTGCACTTACTATTTGCATGTGTAATCATTCACTCTTGTTTACACTCAATTCCACCATGCATTCAGACTTCTCATGTTTTCAGTTGCCCGTCGGCGGGTCTGGGCTACCTTGGCCCGAACCGTGCCTTGTCCGGATGGCACTGCAAATTTTCGGAAGCGAAGGCTCTTTCTTCCCTCTAGAAATTGCACAAGTCTGGCCCAACACTAGTCTCCAGGCTTGCATTGCACAATTCTTGGAGGCATTTCCCTATTGGCCCCAGAAACTGCGCATGCAGTTTGTTGGTTGCATGTCACTACTGACTGAAATTATGCATTGCGTAGTTTCAGTCCTCAGCAGGCCAGGATGGACTGTCCATTTCGCAGTTGCAATTGTCATTCAGCCTCATGACAACCCAGACTATGCCTTGCACAGTTTTGGCAGTGAGTCTCCCGACCTCCCGACATAAATTGCTAAGCCTTCACAATTAATCACACAGGTATGTTGCATGTCAATCTTCCAGTTTGTTTTGGTTTTCAACTGACAGATTGCTTGCCATGAGTGTTGCTATGTCTCCAGGTATCACAGGTGTCACCCGCCTCCCAGCAACACAAGTACAATGGCTTCCAGGAGAGCAGAGTCAAAGACACCGTTAAGAGCACAACTGGAGATGCAGTCGATCAAGTGTCTATGAACTTGCCTATCCATGAAGACATCAAGTTTTTCATGGACAAGGATATCAAGATGAACGACAACAACATCACAATGATCAACACCATTAGCAGTAGCAGAAGGCAGCACACCTGCACACGACAAATGCAAGAGGAAGGTTGTTGACAACATAGAGGCGAAGAAAAGTTGCGAGTTCAAAGCAAATCCATTCGTGACGAAAGTAGCTTTGGAGATTGAAGCTATGAGGTGACGATGCAACACGAACATCACGCGAAGGGAGAGAGAGAAATAGAGAAGGAGTTGCATGTGCTGAAGGGACAAATCAAGGAAGAGCAGGAGCTGCGATCCCACCCATTTGACACACTCACCGAGGCGAAGACAAGAAGCAAGTCCGACTGGAGCTGAACATGTATTTTGACAAGTTGATGCACATGGTCACCAACACACACTTGGAGATCAGCACAGACATTATGCATTAGTGTGTTGTTGGTCCAACTGCACTCAAGACAATGATGCGCATATTATCAGACGATTTGGACAGAGGAGTCATAGCAGTGTACCCAGATGCAACAGAGGCAAAAGTTCACTTTCAATAGGATGTCACCATTGAAGCGCACAGACACCATCACGAATGACCAAGCTTGGCTTCCGTTCGCCACCATTGATCATCGCAAGGATGTCAAATAGTTGGTCTCACCACAACTATCCGAGTGTTAGTGATGTCTTGCATGGCTTAGTCAAGCCTATTTTATCTCACATGGGTATATGTGAAGATTGTATGTAACATCTTGTCAAGTGGAAGTTCAAGTGCCGATAGTTGAATGTAAAAATCATAGAGTAGTTGAAGAGTCATGAGGGTAGGCGAACAGTCACAAAGGGGAATGTCAAGGGTCACCCCATCCTTTGCCATATATAGTACCTCATAACTCATTGTAGAGGCTTTTGGTCAGCCAAGCTTCTGATAGGAGTATCTTAGAGAAAGCTTGGAGAGTATTGTAATGAGCCTTGGCTTCTCCACTGTGTAGAGCTAGTATATCTCTTTGGAGGAGTAGGCGGCAGTGACTGTAACATTCCGCTGTCGGAACTAGTGGTTGGTCATGGTTGTATTGTATGACTGGAACTTTCACTTCTTAATATAACAGAGCCAACACGTTTCATGCATATGTCATATTGTATTTCAACTATCTTGTTTACTCTAAATGATATATGTATCTGTTTGCTTACACATGCATGTGTAGCTATTTTCTATATATGTATGTATGAATCTTACTGAAATGTGTTGTTGGTTTAGCCATCACTTTGGATTGTTAGCTTACTTGCCTTCAATGTTGTGATACATCTTTTCTCGTGTGTTCCCTTCTTAACTCCGTGCTTTCACAGGTTTCCAAGGGGTGCACTCACCCCACTCTCCGTGTGTTAGAATCACTCATACACCTTCCTTGACTTGCTGCATATGTCACACCCTTGCCACCAACAGGGACATCTTACTTGCCTCTGTGCAAAACTGCGGTGAAGGCGATATTGTACAACCCACTGTTGGGACTCCTACACCAAATGGTCTGAGGTCTAGTTAGGACTTCTTACCGGGGAGATCCCTTGACATGTTGGCAGGTCCAGCATCATCAACATTTTTGGCGCTAGAAGGAGGGCCAGATGACAAGCTGAGTCCTCACATCTGTTTTGAATCTCTGCATATCTATCATGACTAACTACAAAGTTTCTCTTCTAGAGTGTATGTCTTATGGAAATGACTTCATTATCTCGGAAAATCTCTCGGATAACTTGTCACATAAAACATATGATGGTGGAGGCTACGTAGCCTTGGTTAGGCACGTGGTCGACGTTGTAGGCTCATGTGAAAGACATGGAATCTTTGAAGATTACATGACCTGCACGTTGTTCATCTACACGCTTCGAGGGCACCCAATGCACTAGTGTGCCACACTGCCCAAAAAATCTATTCATTCTCTTTCTCATTTGGTTGCAGAGATAGACCGTGCTTTCAATCACTTTAACCATAAAGCACTCAATAAAGAAATTCTAGAATTACGAAAAGCACGCGATGAATCCGTAGAACAAGTTCACACATCCTTTTGTAATCTTTCATATTGATTTCCTGAAGATGAAATTGATTGGGAATTTCTCAATGGAATGTTTGAGTATCTTCTTTACATGTCCGAAAATATGCAATTCTTGAAATCATTTGAATCCCGCTAAGCACACTTCGGTGATGGAGGTGCACAATCACAGGCAGGCACATTTGGTGTCACAAGTCATTGTCCACCTTCACGTCATCAAACAACTCCACCACCACAGAGTGATGTGGGAGATTATGCACACACATCTGTTGAACTGTCACAACGTCCCACCCCACCTGCTCTTGATATTTGCACAGTTTTGGCTTGCAAGCCTATTGGTTGTCATGTGGATTCATTCCCTCAACCTCTGTCCCCGCGTTCTGTTGATCCTCCAGATTGTATTGTCTCGTGTTCTTCCATTCCGGACTCCTCACTTGTTGTGAACGAGGATCAAGATATTGACGAAGTTAGTGTTGTGCAGCCAACCTACGCCATCATTCATGATGAGTGTGTGTGGGAATCTAAAGAAGAACCTGTGGTGAAGGATGACTCCCTTCCAGCTATGCCTCATCCACTTTATCCTGACATCCCTTATGATTCTTCCATTATTGATTTCCCTGTGAAAATTCATTCTGGATGTTTCTACTTCTGATCATTCACAGGACATGTTGGATATTAGTCTGTCATTACATTGCAGAGAGGACACATCTTCCTCCGAAAATCCATCCAATCTGTCATTTGTCATTTCTGAAAACACAGAGGGTGAACATCCTTGCTTCTCATCTACCCCTCTGCATGATTCATCAAATCATGAGGATGTTGACGAACATCTTGGATTTTCTAATCTTGGTTGTCCTGATCTCTCTACTTCTTCATCTGATCACGATGTTCATTCACTCATTGTTAATCCATCTAAGCCATTGGTCTACGATGATCTATTTGTCGACGAAGTCGAAACCCCATAGACTGTCGAGGCACTTCAGCCCGAGCTGATGGTTATGTCAGACCCTCGCTGTCCTGAGGTTGGTTTCACTTCTGATCAGGAAATTGTTGAAACACGCAAGGCTCCTCATCATTGTCTTCTTTGCATTAAAGATCAATCTAACACTCAGATTTCACTTCCTCCACTCGAGCTACACGATCCCATCGCTCATGCATTGGAGTAATCTTACACATCAAGCACACTTGTACAATGTAAGTGGTCTACGTTTCTCACATTTGCTTGCATGTCACAGTCAAGAGAATGCATACACTTAACATCTGCACGTAGTGTAGTGCAGCACCATGGAAAGTCCATAGAGTGCATATCATGCGCTTTCACTCATTTTTGTTCTATGTACCCTTGTAAGCTCGGAGTGTGTTCGTCTTCATCGTTATATATTTAATGCTTACTGGTTTGCGCAACTGCGATGTTCACAAACCATGCCTTCACCAACATGGGTCGACCAATGCGCCGGTGGCTGCATTGGAAGTATCACTTCACGTGAGACGACCCATGCACTGTTAGCTTAGGAGTAGGAGTAGTATTTGCTTTGAGTTGTTTTCTTGCATGCATGTTTGATTCTTTATTTGTGTGTTTTCTTGCTTGCTTGTTTGTTTGCTTACTCACTTTGCATACACATTTGCTTCTACTTCTTGCTTTTCTTTTTGGTTTGTTTGCTTGTTTATGTCCGTAGGTTAGTTTCGCATGGACCATGTGCGACTCTTGAAACAAGCCTGGGTAAAGTACAAGAGGACTTGTACAACTATTAACATTTGGTTATTTGTTGTCCACTCTCTCATGAATAACTTGTTACTTTCAGTCCATGATACATCAATGGAAAATACATACTGTTCGAAGTGAACCTTGGTGAAAACACAACGCTTGTGTGCAAACTAGTGTCACCTACTCTAGTCGGTTGTTTTTGGGTTAATCCTTGTCAGCTCAGTCAAGTAGAGTAAGGTGAGGGGGAAAACCTTAAAAAGCACGTCATAGGTATATATAAACTACTTATCTGAAGGAAAAACCTCTTCTGCTCTCAATAAGTCGGGATCCCTCTTCTACCTCTGAAATGAATAAGTGTTATGCACTGTTGTGAAAAATGAAAAAAATGAAAAAAGTGAAAAATTTCGAAAAAATAAATAAATGAAAAATGAATAAGGCGAAAGAAGAGAAAGTCTTCCTGCGCAGAGAGGTGATGCAAGTAACTTCGCCAGGGTACTGACCAGGCTCGCTGGCAGCGGAGCGATGCTTGTGTTCCTGTGTGACTCCGTCGAGGTACTATCCAGGCCTGCTGGCAGCGGAGCAACACCAGAGATGAAACTAAAACTCTGATGATCATATGACTTGTGCACCAATATACCCCTCATCCCCAATCGAAACAACTATGTTGACTTGGCTTGGAATGTGTTTCGACTGACCAAGGGCTTGGCAGATGCTACATCTTACAATCAAGCAAGTGTGGAAACCAAGACGAACAAAGAACTGAACAATACTTTTGGAGGTGTTAGACTTCCTTTTCACGAAAAAATTCCATTTAGAGAGCTGGAGTTCTACTAGTGTGTCGCCAAGTGTTGTAGCGGCTACAACCACCCTCCAAAATTTTTCCATAGCTTCGTTTTGGAGCCTCCCTACCGACCATCGTCAGCTGCTTCATAGGGTTTTGTCAGCCTATGCATGCAAGTTTGTTCCACCTCCTTCACAGGCTGATTTCTGGACTTAGTGTCAGTTGCTGGTTGAGCAACTCCCTCTGGGAATTGCGCAATTCTGGAGGGGAACCAACCTTCCCTCCAGAAATTGCGCAAACCTAGCTGGACACCCAGCTGGGCTCCATAATTGCGCAATTCTTCCTGACAGTCTTCCTCTAAAAAATTGCGCAATTCATCCCAGGACAGCTGCTCAACCCAGAAATTGCACAATTATGGGCAACAGTCACTTGCTACTCCTAGAAATTGTGCAATCCCTCTGGGATAGCCAGGCCAACAGCTAGAAAAAATTGCGCAAATCTAGCCAGGTAGCCTGCTGTGCTCAGAAATTGCGCAAATCCAGCCAGGCAACCTGCTGGGATCATAAATTGCACAATGCAGTCAGACATGCTTCTTTGAGAAAATTGCGCAGTCTAACTTAGGACGGCTGCTCAGCCCAGAAATTGTGCAATCTTGGGAGACAGACACCTGTTCCTCCCAGAAATTGCGCAATCCCTTTGGGACAACCATCTCTGCTCAGCCCAGAAACTACACATATTTTCATCCCACGCACGCAGACCAATGCATGTGCTTTCAGGTTGACCGATTCCCTCTGGGACCAAACAAAACTGATTTGCATGCATGGACTGATTTTCCCAAGGAAGCATGCAAAGACATCCCTTGATTCAGGGACCTATTTTTAATAGCTGGAGGTTACATGCAAGGACCATTTCAGAAACCTCACGCCAAGCGTCGCTTTTTATAGATTTGTGGCATGCATGTCATAACCTTGATTTTATCAAAATTTATGAATTGGACGCTACAGAGCTCATTCCTCGCATCGATCTTGTAGCTTTGACATCCCACATCGCATCTAAGAGTCATCAACACATTAAACTAAACTGTTTTGGGGTATGCTCGCTTTGCATGTCTTGCACTATGCTTCTGTCCCTTTTTGTGTTTCGGCTTGTGTGAGTGTTGTCTTCTTGATTTCAGTGAGCGCTTGTTGTCGTTTTGATGTATGTTAGCTTGTAGAGCACCGTTTTAGTTTTTGTTCGTATCTCACTGCTGTCACATGCATGACACTATTTTTGCACCGACGTTCCTCGTCGCGACGACCATCTTCACACACATGCATGCATCCCATTTTCTGAATCTTGCACTTACTGTTTGCATACATGATCATTCACTCTTATTTAAACTCAGTGTCACCATGCATTCAAACTTCTCATGTTTTCAGTGGCCTGTTGGCAGGTCTAGGCTACCTTGGCCCGGACCGTGCCTTGTTCGGCTAGCACTACGCATGTCTGGAAGTGAAGGCTCTTCCTTCCTTCCAGAAATTGTGCAAGTCTGGCCCACACTGACCTCCAAGCTTGCATTGCGCAATTATTGGAGGTAGTGCCCCGCTAACCCCAAAAACTGTGCATGGAGTTTGCCGGTTGCATGTCACTGTTGACTGAAATTGCGCATTGCACAGTTTCAGTCCTCAGCATGCCATGCTAGACTGTCTATTGTGCAGTTCCAACAGTCAGTTAGCCTCCTAACAGCCTGGACTGTGCCTTGCATAGTTTTGGCAGTCAGTGTCCCAACCTCCCGGCGGAAATTGCGCAACCTTCACGATCAATCACACAGGGATGTTGCATGTCAGTTTTCTAGTTTGTTTTGGTTTTCAACTAACAAATTGATTTCCATGAGTGTTTCTATGTCTCCAGGTATCACAGGTGTCACCCGCCTCCCAACAACACAAGTACAATGGCTTCTAGGAGAGCAGAGTCAAAGACACCGTTAAGAGCGCAATTGGGGATGCATTCGATCAAGTGTCTATGAACTTGCCTATCCACAAAGACATCAAGTTGTTCATGGACAAGGATATCAAAATGAATGGCAACAACATCATAACGAGTAGCACCATCAGTAGTAGCAGAAGGAAACACACCTGCACGCGACGAATGCAAGAAGAAGGTTGTTGACAACATAGAGGCGGAGAAAAGCTGCGAGTTCAAAGAAAATCCACTCGTGACAAAAGCAACTTTGGAGATTGAAGATATGAGGTGATGGTGCGAAACGAAGATCGCACGAAGGCAAAGAGAGAAACAAAGAAGGAGTTTCATGTGCTGAAGCAACAACTCAAGGAAGAGAAGGAGCTGCACAAATGAGAGAATGAGTTGCAGCAAGAACATGTACAACAGGGGGCACAACATGCACAGACGGATGAAACTGCATCCATACAAGTGTTAGATCCATCCCAGCAGCTAGCACAGAGCAGGCAAGGTGAGAAGTGTTGTTAATCGCATGCAAGGGAGTTCAACAACATGGGTGTCATTGTGCGCACGCATGCGATCCCACCATTTGGTACACTCATCGAGGCGAAGACAAGAAGCAAGTCTGACTGGAGTTGAACATGTATTTTGACAAGTTGATGCGCATGGTCACCAACACACACTTGGATATCAACACAGACAATATGCATCAATGTGTTGTTGGTCTAGCTGCACTCAAGACAATGATGCACATATTATTAGACGAGTTGGACAGAGGAGGCATAGTAGTGTACCTAGACGAAATGGAGGCAAGAGTTTTCTTTCAGCAGGATGTCACCATTGAAGCGCAGGAACACCATCACAGACGACCAAGATTGGAATCAGTTCACCATCGTCGATCTTCGCAAGGATGTCAAAGAGTTGGTCTCACCATAACTGTCTGAGTGTTAGTGATGTCTTGCATGGCTTGGTCAAGCCTATTTTGTCTCACATGGGTACATGTGCAGATTGTATGTAACATCTTGTCAAGTGGAAGTTCAAGTGCCGATAGTTGAATGTGAAAATCATAGAGTAGTTGAAGAGTCATGAGGGTAGGCGAACAGTCACAAAGGGGAATGTCAAGGGTCACACCACCTTTTGCTATATATAGTACCTCATAACTCATTGTAGAGGCTTTTGGTCAGCCAAGATTTTGATAGGAGCATCTTAGAGAAATCTTGGAGAGTATTGTAACGAGCTTTGGCTTCTCCACTATGCAGAGCTAGTATATCTCTTTGGAGGAGCAAGCGACAGTGACTGTAACGTTCTGCTATCAGAACTAGTGGTTGGTCATGGTTGTATTGTATGACTAGAACTTTCACTTCTTAATATAACAGAGCCAACATGTTTCATGCATATGTCATATTGTATTTCATCTATCTTGTTTACTCTAAATGATATATGCATATGTTTGCTTACGCATTCATGTGTAGCTATTTTCTATATATGTATGTATGAATCTTACTGAAATGTGTTGTTGGTTTAACCATCACTTTGGATTGCTAGCTTAGTTTCCTTCCATGTTGTTATGCATCTTTGCTCGTGTGTTCCCTTCTTAACTCCGTGCTTTCACAGGTTTCGAAGGGGCACACTCACCTCACTCTCCGTGTGTTAGAACTACTCATACACCTTCCTTGACTTGCTGCATACATCACACCCTTTCCACCAATAGGGACATCTTACTTGCCTCTGTGCGAAACTGCGGCCAAGGTGATACTATACGACCCACTGCTAAGACTCCTACACCAAACGGTCTGAGGTCTATTTGGGACTTCTTACCAGGGAGATCCCCTGACATGTTGGTGGGTCCAGCACCGTCAACACCATCATTGAATGGGAAGCTCCTAAGAAGGTAGATGAGGTGAGATCATTCATGGGATTAACATGTTACTACAAGAGGTTCATCCGGAACTTCTCACGCATTGCATATCCTATCACATCATTGCAGCGAAAAGGTAAAAAGTTTGAATGGACGACATAATGTGAAGATAGTTTTGAGCATCTTAAGTAGTTGTTGACATATGCACCAGTGCTAAAGATTGTAGATCTAGATGCGGAGTTTGTAGTGTGTACAAATGCTTGCAAGAGAAGACTTGGTGGAGTTCTCATGCAAGAAGGACAGGTAGTGTGTTATGAGTCATGAAAACTAAATGATCATGAGAAAAACTATCGGACGCATGATCTTGCGCTAGCAACGATTATACATGCATTTAATATGTGGAGACATTATCTTCTTGGCAGGAGGTTTACATTGATGAGCGATCACAGTGGGTTGAGGTATTTGTTTAACCAGCTGAATCTAAATGCCAGGCAAGCTAGATGGTTGGCTACCCTTAGTGAGTTTGACTTTTAGATCAAATACATCAAAGGGAAGGAGAATTGGGGTGTAGATGCTCGTAGCAGGAAGGTACAGGTAAATCATATAGTAGTTATAAGCTCTTATGGGATAGGGTTACATGATAGGATCTTGCAGGCAAGACAACGGGATGACAAATACATGGAGATTATGCACAGGTTACAACAAAGTACAAGTATAGGTGCAGGGAAAGGTATAAGGGATCAAAATGTAGAATATCGTCTCCCGCCAGATGGCTTGGTGAGGTTTTGAGATAGGATCTATGTATCAAATTGCAGTGAAATCAAGAAGCTTATCTTGAGGAAGCTTCATGCGAAGCCATACTCAGGACATCTAGGATATCAGAAGACGTTGACAATGGTAAAGAAATCCCATTATTGGCCGAATCTGAAGAAGGAAGTGGCAGAGTTCGTATCTATATGTTTAGACTGTCAGCAGGTAAAGACATAATGCAATCATCTAGGTGGTCTACTAGAACCTATTGCAATTCTAGAATGGAATTGGGAGGTCATTTCCATGGATTTCATCACATGTCTTCCAAGGACAGTGAGGCAACATGATTCTATTATGGTCGTGGTTGATAGGTTGAATAAGGTAGCTCACTTGATTCAGGTGAAGACTACATATTCAGCCCATGAGGTAGCACATGTGTTCATAAGAGAGATAGTGAGACTACATGGTGTTCTAACTAAGATTGTGTCGGACAGGGATGCAAAGTTCGCTTCCAAGTTTTGGAAGGTGCTATTTTCAGGCTTGTGTACAAAATTGGCCTTTAGTACAACTTATCTTCTGTAGACAGATGGAAAACGGAGAGGGTCAACAAGATCTTGGAAGATATGTTGAGGATGTACATGATGCACTAACATAAGAAATGAGAGGAGTATCTTCCATTGGTTGAGTTCACATACAATAATGGTTATCATGAGTCCTTGAGGATGAGTCCTTTCGAAGCATTGTATGAACAGATTTGTAACACTCCCATCAACTGGAGTGATCAAGTGAACAAAGTACTTATTGGACCGGACATGTTGATGGACATGGAGCAGGAAATGTAGGTTACAAGGAATAATATAAAGGCAACACATGATAGACAAAAGAGTTATGCAGATCAGCATAGGGTGTTCAAAGAGTTTCAGGTTGGGGAGCATGTGTATTTGCGCATCAAGCCTAAGAAAATCTCTTTGAGGATTGGTTCATGTGCCAAGTTGGCACCACGGTATTGCAGGTGTTTTGAGATCCTTGAGAGGATTGGACCAATGGAATATCGACTTGCGCTCCCTTCAACATTGAAAGTCCATGATGTTTTCCATATTTCATTGCTTAATAAGTATATAAAGGATGTTGATCATGTTATTCATTGGTCTGTATTGCGGGGGGAGTAAGAAGGAGAGTTCCAGCCGGAGCCTCAGTGCATATTGCAGTAGAAACATTTCATGCTCATGAACAAAGCATAGAGCAAGTTAATTGCAATGGAAGCACTTTGGGCTTGAGGAAGCTACATGGGAGATGACAGATCAGATGCAAGCCCTGTATCCTTCATTGTTTTCCGGTTGAGTCAAAGCAATTTTGGTTGATGTTGGTTTATGTTTCACATATGTTTTGATATTTGTATATGTATATGTATATGGATGTAAATACCGCCATGATCTAAGTTATAAAGCTCCAATAAGCGGTATGGTTATTATCTTGTCATGTTGTCATGACGTTTTGCTTCTGAGTAGGTTCTTCATTGTAAATATTGCAACGATCTAAGTTCTAAAGCTCCATAGGCAGTATGTTTTCTTTTCAGTGGTTTTGTTGAGGCCTTGGTGTGGTTTAACACTGAGGACGGTGTTCCCCAAGGGGGATGGTTCTATAACAACCTTGATGAAAAGTACATGTAATAAAAGTTAATAAAGGAAAAATAAGACCATGGGTAAGGGACACGTATTCCAAGCTAAATGTTGGGCAAATATATCCTAGTGGGCATAAATGGATGTGTGTTTTGGATAAGTAAAATTGGCAAATGCTAAGGCAAATGCATTAAAAGGAAAAAATGCATTTTTGGCACATTTATTTATGAAAATAAAGGAAATTAGGAGAAAACGAAGGTAAAAGGTCACAAGTTGCATGTGAGGAGGAAATTGAAGGAAAATAATGGAAAATGAAGAAATTAGAGGCCTCATTCATAAAAAGTCTAATGAGGACTATTTCATGGCTTTTGTTAGTTCAACCTTTTGTCAGTTCAAGTTTGGAGCTCCCTAATTATTTCTCTCTCTCTCTCACTCTCTTGGTCACTTAGAATTTTCTTGGAGCACTCTAGTTTGGAGAAAGGAAAGGAAAAGCAAGCAAAGGAAAGGAAGGCAAGAAAGGAACAAGGAAAGGAAAGTAGGATCAAATAAATTCAACAGGAATAATTTCAGGTATCCTTTAGCATATGTGATTTCCTAGATGGTTTGGACATGCATGGCTTTTCGTGTTGGTGTATGGTTCTCTTGTTGTCGATGGCATGGTTTTTTCGGGTTATGATAGTGGATTTCAGCCTAGCCTAGCCTTTTTCTGGATGCCATGGTATGTTGGTATGTTTATTTCGGTTTTTGAGCTTTGGTTTGCTCGATGGATTTCAGAATCTGGGGCGGAGGTGGTCTTAAGTTCCATTCCCAAAGGCCTAGGAATCCCTTGACCGGTTTTGGTGGGATACATGGTAAATCTTGTGGGAGATGTCTCGGTTTAAGGCCTAGTGATCTAGGTTTGGATTGTGATAAAGTCTGAGAGACAAGGATTAAGAACCAAAAAATATACAGGATACTCCTAGGAATCCATTGAAACGATAATATCATCCAAGGTTCCTTCAAGATTTATCATGGATCTATCAGCTAACTCCAACATAGTTGGTATTGGTTTTAATTTGTTTATTCCAAGGAGGGCACATGTTTCAAGTGTTATGATGTTTATAGAAGCTCGTAATTCCACTAAAGTATTTGGAAAGCTGAGGCCTTGAGTATGGATGGTGACCACGGGGTTTCCATGATCATTGTACTTAATGGGTATTCATATTCCTAAAATAAGGTCAGAAAGTTTTTTGATGACATGGAATCTAGGAGGGTCTTTTGGTTTTCTTCCAGGTTTCTTGACACATAAATATTTGATAGTTTTAGCATAAATAGGTATGTCTCTAATAGCTTGGAGGAGAGGAATTTTAATACACAGGATTTGTAATTCCCCTACAAGATCAAATTCCTTATATGTTGATGGTTTTACTAAGGCCAATATCTTTGTAACTGGAGGAGAAACATTTGTAAATCTACTAGGTTCTTGATTCCTAGTGAGTTTACCAGGCAATTCTGTTTCAATGATAGTCACAATTGAAGGGAGTTTTTCTAATTGATGCTTCTCTTTGGCACAATTTTCATGTTCTAATTGCTCTGAGTTCCTTTGGGGGTCCTCTGGAGAAATGGTCCGCCCAGATCTTAAGCGAAGCTCATTACATTCTAAAGAGGGATGACAACACCCAAAAGTGTCAAGGATTTCTAGAAGTTGCAGAGGCCTATTATTTGGATTTGGATTTGGCTGTGTGCGTAGTTGAGGGTGTAATGAAGGTGGAGCGTTTAGAGGTAACTGAAACAATGGTTCTAGTGATGGCTGTGATTGAGGCAACATACACAATGATTGATTGATAGGACTGGAGGGGCACTGCTAGTTTTGGGACCACATTAGCCCTTGAGTAGGTTGGTTTCAAAATTGTAGGGATATGAATGGCTTTGTGAATTATCCCATGGTGGTGCATAATATTATTGATTTGACCAAGAAGGTCTAGGAAATAACTCATTTGACGAAGGCGATGGGCGATATGGTTGAGTTTTCTAGGTGGTATTGGAATGCTATTGACCCTGCCAAGTTAGTCTAGGAAACTACTGTTGATTATATTGTACAGGAAAAAACATGGAAAGGTCTTGAAATGTACCTCTAGGACAAGCTTGCCACTGTCGTCATTGTGCCACAAAATATGCGGGTTCTATCTCTTCTTCAACTTCCTTAAATACAACCTTAAATCT
The DNA here is from genome assembly GCA_031772625.1 of Pinus tabuliformis. Lineage (NCBI taxonomy): Eukaryota > Viridiplantae > Streptophyta > Pinopsida > Pinales > Pinaceae > Pinus > Pinus tabuliformis. The sequence goes on along the minus strand of CM062804.1, from coordinate 20,855,760 downwards.
AGGAGGAGAGGAACAATGATCAAATGAGTTTTCTTTAGTACAAATAGCACATATCTCAATTGTATCTAGTGGGAATTCCTTACGACCATGCTTCCATCAACAACGAGGAAAAACAATTGCTAATGCCTGTTCTGCTTTAGCCTACTTTTGCTTCACGTACAAGACACCCAATTTTGTATCCAGTGTTTTTAATATATTAATTTTAAAATATTCTAATAAATTATTTTTTCCTAAACGTGTGACTCCTCTACCTGTAGTTCTACTAGTTTTGTTGAGCATATCATGACTTCCGAGCTTAGTCCTTGTGCTCCCACACAAACATATGATACACATTTTTACAATATCATGATAATCTTCCTTAGAAATATTACCTTGCCCCATTAGATTAAGTGTTTCTATCCATTCGTCCTTGATTCCTCTAATTAAGGCAATTTTAAAAACTTCTTTAGGAAGAGTGGTGTATGGCAACCTTTGCAAGTTATATTGGAACCTCTTGATATATTATTCTAAAGGTTGATCCTCCTTGGATGTCATTTTAAATATTTCCTCTTTTAAATCTCTAGATCAACAACAATCTTGATACTTAGTAAGAAATTCTTCCTTCATATGGTCCCATGAGTTAATGGTACCACCCCCTAATACCACGAACCAACGTAGTGCTACTCTTTCTAGAGTGGAAGGAAACAACTTTTGTTTATGGGGATCAATCGTGTAGTCATATCCCCGGCACAAAACGTTAAATTAAAACATGAATGCATCCAGGTCTTTTGAGGCTATTCCATGAAAGTTTGGAAGATTTGAAGTGGAATAACTTTCAGGGGTGCATTTTCTTGTGGATAGACAATAAGAGATTATATGGTTGAAGATTGTGTTCCTGATACATGCCTCTCCATTTGATTAAAAATATTCTAGTAACCATCAGGAACCCCAAAATCAGGGGGTACTAATTGAAAAAGGCTGGTATGGTGGTGAGAGTCTTAACCCTGTCTAGGTCTTACAACATTACTCGAATCAGGAATTTTAATTCCCTCTTTCATAATAGGTGTCACAAGAGGGTCCTGCTCAGGAGGTTGAGTGTGTAGGTCACTCGCTTCACCTCTTGCTTCTTTTAAATTGCAAGAGTGCCCCTCACTCTTGCTAAAAGGATTGAGATGCTTGTTTGATAATTCTTGGAAGCTCTACTCAGATCCCACAGTTTTTTCATGAATCTCAACTTCACACGCAACATAATATTTCGCTACTGGAGGGGCACTAATATTAGTGCCCTTCCTAGATACCATTCGGGGGCCTACTGAGGCTTGAGATTCTAATTTTCAGATCATTTCATCTATAAAGGTCATTCTTCCAAGGCCAACTTGACCCTTGCTTTTGGTACTCTTTGAAGTATATTTTTGATCTATTTCTATGTGATCTCTACTTCTAATTTTCTTCCTAGTGATGCATCCTGAATGATCTAAATCTGTCAGTCGAGGGAAGACACCACCACAAGCTTCTTTTTACCAGGGTGCGTGCGTAGGTTCTTACCTTCCATCTTTAATATCTAACCCTTAGGGAGTCAAGTATGCATCTAAATACAATAGCACTCTCTTTTGACAACCTCCGTGGAAATGATGCCAAAATGTTGGGACAATGAATTGTTCTAAAGGATCAAATAACTATCACACATTAAATTATCAACCCAAGGATTCATCTGTTTATTTCAAGTTTGTCTGCAAAGTATATGCAATATATGATTCTAAAACTAATGCTAACTAATTCTTTAACATAAAGAAAATTAACTAGAACTAAAAGAATAAATTCCTATCTTAATACATTCGTTCAAAATATCTATCTTTCAGGAAAACCATATTCTCTAAAAACCACTCAGAATCATTGAAATCTGATCACTGCTAAACAGGAAACAACAATCAAATTTGTAGAATGCTAAGTTTCTACTTAAGAAACAACGATTACAAGATTAAATCAACAACACTAGAAAACCATATTCATGAAACAAAAAAGATGAAAGAGTGAGAGGAAAAGAAACACTAATATTAAAGCATCAATAATTAAGAGATAACCTCTAGGAAACACCAGGAAAGTGACAACTATTACAAATGAGCTTCTAAACGAACAATATCTGAAAAATAATTTATAAGTATCAATATTATCTTTACTCAAAAGAAATACATGATTTACAACTAATCTAACAAATACATGAAATAAATGATCGATGAAAGGAGATAAAATGCAAACTTAATAATACAAATGAAGACAACACCTCGTCTAGGAGTAGGCCCGAACTACTAGAGTCAAACTGCCTTGTAGAAAATTTCAGATCTGCAGATTAATTCCCAACAATGAAGAATTTTTATTAAAAAATTTGCATTATACTATGAAAATGATTACAGTGAATGCATTTTAGCAAGTCTATCTGATAGATGAAAAAGCTACAAAAGATCTTCTTCAGGACACAAGCCCTTTGTCTTTATACTACAATCCAAGAGATAAAATAGTAAATTATTTTGACAAAGAACAATCCTGAGAATCTAAATATTCTCAAGATGCTCGTTTTTAGTTACAAATAGACTCAATATCGCCCATACAAAAAAATCAAGGCTTTGTACCTAACAAATTTCCTTAAATAAGAGTCATCCTTGTTTTATCTACCATGTTTAGTTGGAAACAACATCACACTATCCCGATTTTACACGAATAGTCTAGAAACAACATGAAGTATCGACTGCCCCTGCTATGTTGCAAAATCCTTGTTCATAATGAAGATTCAACCATGAATTAGTAGCGCTTTTATAATCAAAATAACACATCTAGAAGACAAAATAATAAAAGCAAACTAGTTCCTTCTAAGTCCTATATTATTCCAATTAATATATCATAAATACAAGAAAAAGGCAAGAAAACAACATTATAACTAAAGAATAGGATAAGGAAATCATGAAAATTGTGAGGCCCAATAGGGGGGTTTAGCTTGCTACGAATAGGGCAATATTTATCGACCACGCTTCGGTTCTTGATCTTATTGCTGCAGATATTGGGACTATTTATGCTCTTATGCCTTCCAAGGAATCTAACACAACCCATAGAATTTATAAATGAAGAAACGATAAACAAGTAGATTCCTTGGTCATATTGATAGGGCCTCCAATGAAGATGGGGCATGTGGTGGGGGGTTCATCCTATATTTGAATGAACTACATTTTTTGAAATCTAAAGTTGGCATCGGTCAGGGTACAAACAATTATGTAGATTTATTAGAGAACATGGTTGTCAATCTATTCATATTTTTGGGGATTCACTAAACGTCATAAGCTTATTCAACACTACATGAAGATGTCATAACCACACACTTTATCCTATACTTGAAGTAATTTTGCAATTAAAACAAATTTTTGTTAATATCTCTTGTTGTCACATCTACAGGGAATGCAATAATGAAGTGGATGTCTTATCTAAGGAAGGCCCTAGACAACCTTTGGGCTCTTGGCAAGTACTAGAGCATGAGGATGGTAGGGTGCATGAGTACATGCATCCATATTTGATTTCACCCTAAGCATCCATACTTTCAACAATTTTCTATTTTCATAAAGATGATCTCAACTTATATATATATATATATATTTCAGCGCCACTAACAAGGTTTTTGATATGTCATTAGACATTTTTATGGAAGTTGGACACCATCTTATATGATGTATCATGCACTGTTTATTTTTTGATATGGGCCAAACACTTATATGGTTGTTGGCTAGTCCCTTTTTTGGAAGCACTAAAGGACATTTTTTTTTGTGAATGCCTAGGGAATCTACTCTATGTAATTTTGTATACTCTTTAATGGAAATTTATGTTTTTTTATTCAGAAAAAATAAAATAAAATAAGAGTTATGAATTTTGGAGAGAAAAGAAGAAAACTATTTTTTTTTAATTGTATTTTTGGCTTATCTCCTTATAGGTTTAGTCAAATTTCAAGTGTAGACACTCATTGGATGTGGAATCTAATTCTGCATCCAACGAGTGTCTACACTTAAATTTAAGTAAACATATAAGGAGCTAAGCCAAAAATACAATTAAAAAAAAACAATTTTTCTTCTTCTCCATCCAAAATATTTACATGTACCTCTTTTTAAATTTAAAGGATTTTGATTGGTTTACCGTGGAAATTACATGAAAAATTCATGGGCACTTTTAGGTTGAAATTTCCTCTAACAAATCTTGTGATTCAAATCTTCACTATAGATATCTATTAATTATGTAGCCTTCATATAGCCCAAGCTTTGTTCTAGGTGATGCTTCGTCATCTCTAATAATTTACTTTTGAAATCTAAATCAGGGCATGGTAATTGCTTCTAAATTAGGTTGATTTGTATGATAGTAGTAACAAACGTATGCCTATTGAGCAGATGCTAAGGCTCGAGAGTGTTTTAACATTTCAACTAGGGTTTAGAGCTAAAGAGCTCAAGGTTTATCCCATTTTCATTAGTTTCATTCATGGTTTAGTGCTCAAGTATTAACCCTTATCCAATCATTCTATTTGTTTTATTAGGGCATATGTTTCCATTCTCTTTCATTTAGATTTTGTTGTTGATGCGACAATGACCCTCCAAAATTTTGGCTACATCAATTTTGGATCCCACATGAACTGTCGTTTCAAGCCCCCTAGTGTTGTCCTGTTGTTTGATTTGTTATTTGTGTTTTTTCTCCTAGTGTCACATCCTCCTAAGTCAATGTTTCCTAAGTGTCGTCACCTAACCCTTAGAAGCACTTAGGTTATCTAGTCCATGGTTAGGTGAACTCGTGACTTATATCGACTTAGAAACCAACCTTTTCACCATGCACACACTCGAAAAAAACTCAAAAGCACATAAAAAGAAAACAAAAGAAGAAAATATCTCTTTAAAGGAAAAACACACTTCAAGTTGATGAAGACATGCACTTGAGTTGAGCACACTCCTTCGGGCTGAAGAAGTGCACACTCCTTGAGAACACTCCTTCATGCTAAGCAAGTTCTCCCCCCTTGAGCGCACTCCTTCATGCTGAAGACATGCGCTCTTCCTGAATGCATGCATGTGCCTCTTTGTTGCATGTGGGCGTATTCCTAGAAAATAGGAGCCCACCTAGCTTCCCTTAACTAATCCTTTCACTTGTCGACAAGTGGCGATCACACATGAAACAATTTTGCATGTAATTTTTTTTAAATTAACCCATTTAATCATTCATTTGCATAATCATTCTCATCTGGGTTGGGCACACAATTGTGGATCAATAAACTCTTCATCAACCTGCATTACAAGTAAGTTTTGCATGTCGAATCTATTCATTTCCTTTCATGATTTCACTATCGATCTTGCTTTTCTTGCTGGCATTTCTTTGTTTTTCAGTTTATTTGCTGGTGTTTATGTTCAATCTTGATTCTGCAAGTGTTAATTTGTTGTCGCATGCAAAGACTCTTCACATTCCTCAACCTTTCACATTCCACCATGATTGCGACAGGATCGTATAATCTTGCAGATCATTCTTATTCTTATTCCTAGTATGAAATCTTGCTGTCAAACTTATTCTTGAGCTTTCCTTAGGCAGGGCACACTTCTGGAACTCAAAGCCCTATCAGCCTTGAAAACTGCACCCAAAATGACCAATTTTCCCTCTTGAGTATACTCCTTTGTCACAAAGAAGTACGCCCTCCCTTGAGTGCATGAGCACACCTCAAAGACGCAAATGATTTTCCTTCATCCCTTCTTCATGCGCCATTGTGCCCTACTTTCCTTTGAGCGTGTGAGTGCACCTTTAAGGATTGAAGGCTTGAGCACATGTTCCTTCATCCCTTCAGAGTGGCCAATGCACCCTATCTGTCTCCTTGACCACATGAGCGCAATGTGAAGGCTTGAAGGCCCGAAAACTCAGCCCTTCGACCCTTCAAATTGTGCCAGTGCACCCTTGATGGTTTTCTTCCCTTGCTTGAGTGCAATGTAAAGCCCCGAATGACCTTTGACCTTCCTTCATGCTTTGAAAGTGCGCCCTCCTAGTTTGCATGCCTATTTTCTTGTGCATGCAAGTGATTTTGTACTGTAGTTGATAGATTTTCATGATTAGTTATATTTGATGGATTTTTGTACATGATTTACGAGATATTACTATATTGTTAGGTTGCATAAATCTAATATTGTCATTATGAGTGTGCTGCCACAAATAGGTGTTCGAGCTACAAGTATTGTCACCCTTTCATCATCTGTTGGAGCCATGCCTCCCCGTAAAGTGGCCTCCAAAGAAGTCTCAGAAGCAAGCACTAAGGAACCTATTGAAGTTACCAAGCCAACCATTCCCATTTATGAAGGGACATAGTACTTCGTTGATAAGTCTATTGAGGTTACATGGAGAGGTATAAACAACACATTCATGAAAAAAAGTTTTGCTAAGAACTTGGAAGACGTGCAAGCATACATAAATATTAAGAAGTCTTGGATGCATAGGATCGCATGCAAATTCCTGATCATCCCTTATGCAGAAATTATTGAGTGAATCATTACACATATGGATGACTTTCATCTTGTGCTTCATAATGAGAGTCGTCGTTAACTCCCTACTTATTATGGAGAAGACATGCAAACGTACTACAATATGCTTAGGCCAACAAAATATGCAAATGATGACTTCTACATTAGATGGGCCGACCTCAACACAAGTGACATTATCAAATCATGGTGTCAAGAGCCTACTAAGTTTCACCATTGCCCATCCGCAGTCTATCCGACTAAGATCCTCATAGATGTATATCAATATCTGATAGCCATGTGTTGTCAGTTGCATGGGTGCAAGAACGTTGAGGTGTTTGAGGAAAACTAGATATATATGCTCAATATGGTGGTAGCCTATGGAAGAGTCTTCAATTGGGCAAATATATTTTCATTTGAGTTGAAACATCATGTGGGGCACACAAAAGGATCTTTGAGGGCGAACCAGGCACCAAAATTCTACATGTCTGCATTTCTTTTAAATGGAATCTGTGCACAATATTCATTCCTAGGAATGTGTTAGAACTGGACCCTTGAAAACAAATTCCCAGTTTAATTTCACTACAAGGTGTTATCAGAATCAAGCTTTAGAGGTGCATATGACATATTTTCCAATCACTTCTTTGCAATTATCTTCAATATGATATTCAAGATCTATCCTCCTTGCGTGATTGATCAAGTGAAGAAGTCACTATGGGATATTGCGGATTGGTTTGCAACACCTGAGGGAACATACATAAGAGTTTTTGGTTGTCATATATTCCCTCATCTCATGCCGTGATATGTTACCAATAAGGATGTCATGCAAGAAGTATCAAATTAGTTGGACAAGGGATTTTCAGGAGTTCTTCATAGGAGGAAGAAATCCCCTTGGCCTACCTTCCCATTGAGGATTGAATTATATGATTTGAGGAGACACAAGGCGATGAAAACAAAAATACAAGAGATGGATTTCTTGCACTTAAACACTAAATACTTTCATGGATATGATCCTAGAAGAGTGTGTTGGAAACATTATGAAAGGATCGGTTTCAATACGGGGTACACATCAATGTCCACAAAAGAGGATGAGAAAGTGAAGAATTGGTATAATGTAGTTAGAAAAATAACCCCTCAAGATATGCATGTCTGAGAAGAAGAATGTATAACCCCTCAAGCAAGGAAAGTAGCTCCTAAGAAGAGGATCATAAATGATTCGATAGGCGAGAGCAACAAGAAGTGGAAAGTTGATCCTTTGAACACGGGAGTTGTTCAAGCAGAGTATGGGAGAAGAGAAGCAAAATAAGTGTAGAAGAGGAAGAAGGATGAGTTGCTTGAGAAGCAACAAGAAGAGGAAGAAAGGAGGATGATAGAAGAGGAACAACAAAGGTAGTCCCAAGAGGAAGAAGCAACACAGAGACTGGAAGAATAATAATTGAATGAAGAGATAGAAGAGGAAGAGTTGGAGGAAGAGGATACCATCCAACCTATGGATGATGAACTAGGTTCTCCAGAGGAACCTTCTCCCATAGGTGGTCATCTTCCATTTAGAGAAATGGGGATCACACCTCCACCAATAGATAGAGTCATGGATGTATGTAGTGTCACATTTGATCAACTTAAGAAGAGGATCATGCAGTAGAGGCATAGATACTTTCCGAAGGATCCTCAAAATCTAGTCTCAATTTCTACAGAGAAGGTGATAACTGCCAACACCAGAAGGAATCCTAGGGAAATCATCGATGCAAATGTTTATTTTTCCACAAAAACATAGGACAACTCTGAATATCTATTGAGTGAGAATGCTAGATTGAGGAAAGAACTTGTTGTAGTGAAGAAATAAGCAGAACATATTGCGACAAAGAATCAATGATTATCATCATAGAGTTTCAACATCGCAAAATGGCAGTTAACCATGCAGGAGGAACTAGGGCTAATGGAGGACACCATGGCACGACCATATGATGAGATGATAATTATACAATAAGGAGTGGCTCCTCTCATTGGCATTCAGAAGAAAGCACAGGAAGTGGTGAAACTCCTAAAAGTAACGAAAAAAGAAGTTGACCATCTTTAGGAGTGGGCTTCCAAGTATCCAGATGCTCCACAACATTTGGAAAAGAAAGACAAGATTGTTGTAGAGATAGACAAAGTTTAGCAGAGAATCCACTATCATAACTACATGCGTCTTGGAGGATAGTCGATTAGTACTATTGCTTCCTATAATCGACTGCTTAATGGTTTCGAGTCTATAATACACAAACATGGGATGCCCGCAATAGGAACACTTAAAACAATCAGAGGTAGAGAAATCATCTTCTAGGAGATCAGGAAATACATTGAACAAATCAAGCAAGAAACAGAACAAGAAGGCTTGGAGGTCACCAAGGACATTATTCTACAGTACGCCATCACACCAATCAAATCTCATATGAAAATTTCATGGCTATGGAATAATGTACAGTTAAGCTCCAATACCATATTGACGGAGGTACTGAAGGTGAAGATACGGTATGTAGGACACTTTCCAGTGCGGGTCAAAGCCATCTCAACAAAGTTTAGAGCATGGCACACATACATTACAAATGAGCTCCATGAGGAAGCAAATGATTTATCAATTTGATGAGCATTTGTCCCATTATCAGTTTTGTCTTATATAGCCACCGTCTCATATGTAATTTGTCTTATGTAATAAATGGTATGTAATGAAGTCCAAGGGACACATGTGGAATGTGAATAGTCACATATGGAATGTAATAAGTCATGAATAGAATATGAATAGTCATAGGAGTTGAAGAGTCATGAGGAAGCTCAAAGGTCATTGTTATTTTTTATAAATAAACCCCTAAAACTCAAGCTAAGGGCTCAGATTCTTGGATTCTTGCCTTTGCTTCTCTTGTAGTGCATGGAGATAGATCATTCTTTGGAGAAGCAAGTTGTGGCTTCATGTTCTGCTACTATATATAGTGTTTCATTCATGTAACAAAGTATTTTTGATCTTTCACTCTTAATCGGAAGCTCTATGAGCTGACACTTCTTCATACATGTATTGCAGATATAGTAGGACTATTCTTATAATGTTTATGATATATGTTGCTTTAGTTACATACTAAGTTAATGAACTACTTCATTGCTTAGCTATGCTTATTATTGGATAAGTGAAATTATGCTATCATGATTGTTGTTTATTATGGGGACTAATATGCAGGTATTCGAAAAGTCTTTCTTTTCCTTCCCCAGTCCCCCTTTAGGATAGTACTACTACTTTTCTAATCAGAGGCTTGTTTTCCTTTTACCAGCCATGGACGTTCCCTCGTGCACCGTACATTGGGTGTTTCACAAATCCTACATACTTATCTCCCATAGAGGTGTTGCGATCTCTTCTGTGTGTGTGTAGCTAACAAATACCTTTGAAACCTTTCCAACGGTGGTTGGACCATATGCTCAGATGGGACTCCTACACCAAACAATGTGAGGTCTAATTGAGACTTCACTCAAGGAGATCCCCTTATAATGTTGGCGACATCCAACGTCACCAACAGATTCTAATTGCCTTGACAATGAAATTTCAGTGAAGCGTTTTTGTTTAACTATGTTTCAATTTCACTTCATCCATTGAGTATTCTTTATAATGAGAAAATCATTTGTTGTGTCATGTTTATGATTTTTTAGGACATTCATTACCAAGGAAAATAACTAAGGGAAGTTGCAGGTTACCATTAAACACATGACACTATGTTTTTGCATGAAAAATTCATTTTCTATTTGCCATAGTGGAGCTGTTCAACCTATGCCAATATTCCCACGTGATCTCACCCATGATGTGAAAAATCTGCTTGAGTTATACTATACTTTGTTGTTCTTACTTGGGTTGCTAGAACTTTGTGACAAACTTTTGCTTTACGTTATCTAAGGTAGGCGCAACTCCATTCTGGGGATAGTGTACGAACTTCATATATATATATGGTATTAGATTACAAAATATTGTGCAATACTACATTATATTTATGTGTATGTAGATATTAGAAGAACAAAGAGCCTTGTTTTATTCATACAAAAGGAGAGAGTAGAGAAACTCATCATGAGTTGGGCAATGAGAATGAATTTATTTATGTGATATTGTTGAAGCTTTATGTATTGATGCATGGTGATGTTTCCTAAGGTTTTTCTAGACAAAGCTACATCAGTGCAACCACTTAAATAAAGAGCATCAGTAAGTATTCTTCATATATTTAAAGCACATGTTCCAGAATTGAAATAAAAAATAAAGATGTTACAGATCCATTGGGTCAATCCCCATTGCCCAAGAAAGTCATTTCGACTAGTCCATCCACGAATAAGATTTTCATGCATGTAGATAGTGAAGTACATGGATCAAATGCATTTCATTGTGTGCACAAGCTCAAGGTAGATTGAAAAGTTTCATTCGTGTGTGCCTTCAAGTAATATTGCCACTATCCAGGCCAGGCCAAGTCAGACATTTGAAAGCTATGAGACATACATGAGGTGAAGCTATGAATGAAGGGGGAGGCATAACATGTTTGTTAGAAGAGCTAGGAATAAAGCCATCATATAGGTAAGACCCTAAAATACAAAGCCATATTAGAAAATTGTTGATTTTTTAGTAGATTGGGAGGTACTCCAAGCCCTAAGGTCCAGGATTTGGAGGCCAGAGCACCACAATGGGTCAATTGGGCTTGGAACCCAAGGTTGGGGTTTTACACCCATCGATGTTTGGGCCAAAACCATGGAGAATTTTTTACATGTGATGGATGGAGATGATAGAGGATAGCGAGGATAATGCAACGCATCGAGAATCATCAAAAATTTAGATGTCCTTGATGAGATATGAATTTTTGAAGTTGACAATAAGTTTTTGGGCATTCAAGTCATGTCGGCTTGAAGTGGAAAAGTCCAAAAGAAATGTCTCTTCACGAATTTGGTGGAGCCCTTCTTATTTGTATAAATAGAAGGTGAATGGAATCATTTTAGACATCCAAGAGCAACATTTCATATAGAATAGTCACATATGGTAGTCGTTGTACAAGAAGGAGAAGGCCGAGTAGGTAAGGGAAAATTTTGAAGTATGTTTTGTGGGTTGAAGAAGGATGAGGTACAACAGAGGTAAGACGAGTTATGTCTGGGTTGTTTGGTGCTAGTTTGAGGGTGGTTTATCCTTGTTACAGTAGGCTGCATGCCCTGTAGTCATTACAGAGGCACCGCAGGCCTATTATGTTCATATTAGGAGGGTCGTAAGGCCTATTTCCAAGGGAAGAAGCAAGGGAACATGCAGTGTGGGAGGAAACTAAACAAGGAAGGGAAGGTGCACTGATTTTGAGATCTGTTGCAGTGATTTGGGAGGGGTATTAGGGTCTGCATTGATGCCCTAACTAGACTGCAGGACTGCAATAGTGCACCAGCTCGCATGTACAGGTATGTGGATGATTTTGTGTTGAGTTTATTGCTAGGAGGATAATATTTGTTGCATCCTATGGGAGCCAACTAGAAGGATTGACGTGGTGGTTGAAATACTTTTCTAGGAGAATATCCTACAGTGATTGGATTGGGTGCCATTAGACTGGTGGAGGGTAGCATGTTGGTAGCCCAAAGTAACCCTTGACAAGCAATCATAAAGGGAGTTTGACAACTGAAGTTTTGGTGAAGTTATGGAGCCTAATGTGCAGTACATTGATGGACTAGTGGAATGCTAGCTTGGAAGATTGGAGCTCAGGTATTGACCAGCCTAGAAGAGTAGATTGGATAAGCCTGTGTTCATTGAAGAAAAAGTGACTTGCAACAGTGATAAGTGGCAGCCCTCCTGGAGTTTCTATGTGTTATCTCTTGATGGACTAAGGGGCATCTAGAGAGCAGATCAAAAGAAAAGGGCCGATAGGACAAGATATGACATAGAGGTTGTCATTGTGCACTAGAGAAATGAGACTGTCATTGTATCTTGTATTCTTGTACTTGTGGATAATTGAGGGCCATTATCCCTTGTATGGGAGCCCTAGATTGTTATATTACTTAGTTGGTTTAATATAACGAAGATTGGTTTGTTGTATATATTTGTACAATATTTTGTAAAAAGCTGTCTATACTTGTGCATGTGTGATTTACTATTATTTACATTCCACTGTGAAAAGTAGCTTTTTTGAGATTCTTGGTTTGGTAGTGTGAGAGATTTTAAGATTTTTCCCCAGGCACTAAGGTCATGGAAATTCAACATGGTATCAGAGGGTATCTGAGCTACTTTGAGGGACAGTGAATCAGAGTGTGCACAACGAAGTACAACTTAAGAGGGATTTGGTCACATTGTAGGTGAAGGGCTCACTACAATGTTGAAGTTGTAGGCTAGTCTCCGATATGAGGACAAATTGGAGGGGTTTTCCAACTATAGTCCATGGAAGGAAAGGATGAAGTTTGTCTTGCAGGTAAACAAGATCTGGGAGTTCACCGAGAAAGCCATCAAGAATCAAATTGAACCAAATGAGCAGGAAGTGTATGAGGATTTAGCTACAAGGGTGAGATTGATCATCCTTGATGGTGTGAAGGATCCCCTAATACCTCATTTGGCTAGGAAGAACACTACACATGAGATGTGGATGACTCTTGAGAATTTATTCCAGAATAAGAATGAGAACTATGTATTGGTATTGGAGGATAAGTTGAAGTCCACCAAGATGATACATGGTGAAGGAGTAACTTTGTGTCTGAAAAGATTGTCTCAGGTCAAATATGAGCTTACTGCCGTCAGTGTGACTATTCAAGATTCAGATATGGTGAGTATTTCTTTGAAAGGGTTCGCCGAGGAATGGAAACCCTTCATCAAGGGGATAGTTGCCAGACTAGAATAAGCTATGGGATGACTTCATTCAAGAAGAGTTTCTAGACAATTATCTTCATCGGAAGAAGAAGGCTTTAGATGATGACATGGAACTTGCAGTACCAATGAAGTGTAAGCAAAAGAAGGACTTGAGTAAAGTCAAGTGTTTCAACTATGGTGAGATGGGTCATTTTTCTTTGAGATGTCTGATGAAGAAGAAGACGGGAGATGATGAGAATAAGAAAGGGAAGCAGGTCACTGATGTTGCCATCTATGTTGAGATAGATGCTCTCACTAGGAGGCTAGACGAGGAGGACTTTTCTATGATCTCTGATTTCTCACAGGATACTATCGATGAGGATGGATGACATGTGGACAGTGGTGCGTCAAAACATATGACAGGGTCACAAGAGGTATTCGAGACTCTAGCTGAGTGGGACTTGTAGCTGCACATGGTGTTGGATAACAAGAGTCAAAAGGAGATCTAATGATCGAGAGTTGTGCCATTCAGAATGGAGATAGGATGGGTGATGAGGGTCTAAGATGTACTGTTTGTACGAGGACTCAGATATAACGTGATATATGTGTTGATGATCAAGAAGAAGGGGTTTGAGGTGTTATTCTAGGATGGAAAGGAAAGAATCAATCCCATAGGCTCTAGCTCCACAAGTATTATTCTTGGAGTTAGAGAGCATGGTCTATATAGGATGATGGGAAAGCCTATGGATCATGGGAAGAAGAAGCAGGAGGACTAGGTGCAAGTTCTAGAGAAGTATGTGCAGGTGCAGGTTTCAGAGGGGCAGGTACAAGTTCCAAAAAAGAAGGTCCAGATTCTAGAGGCTCAGGGAGAGCCGAGTTCTAGAGGGAGCTTGCAGATTCAGATGGAGACTTTGCAGCCCAAGAAGAGTGCGTGGTCAGTGGGGAGCAAGGGTACTCCTAAAACTACCAAGAAGGAATCATGGAGAGAATGGAAGACATTCCAGGAGAAGAAGAAGAAGCAGGATGCTTCCAGTGACAACGACATTTCCGAGAAAGGCGTAGTTCATATTATAGGGATAGCAACAGTCGTGAGCGCCAGGAGTTGGACGAGTGTTACAAGTAGTGATGATGATAATGAGCTAGTTCCTAGTCTTGGAAGTACCTCCCTCACTAAGAGGGAGTGTTGATTTTGGAGTAGTTTGGGAGGTAATCCAAGCCCTAGGGTTCAAGGTTTGGAGGTCGAAGCACCACAATGGGTCATTGTGGACTTGGAACCCAAGGTTTGGGTTTTGCAACCATTGATGTTTGGGCCAAAACCGTGGAGCATTTTGGACACGTGATGGATGGAGATGATAGGGGATGGTGAGTAGAATCCAAGAATCATTTAAATTTGAGATTTCCTTGTTGAGATAAGGATTTTTGAAGTTGACAATGAGTTTTTGGGCATTCTAGTCATATAGGCTTGAAGTGGAAATGTCCAAAGGACACGTCTCTTCAAGAATTCAATGGATCCCTTATTATGTGTATAAATAGAAGGTGAATGGAATCATTTTAGACATCAAATAGAAACATTTCATAGAGAATCATCACCTGTGGTAGCTGCAGTCCAAGAAGGAGAAGGACGAGCAGCTAAGTGAAATTTTTGTGATATGTTTTGTGGGTTGAAGAAGGCCATGGTACAACAGAGGTAAGACGAGTTATTTCTGGGCTATTTGGTGCTAGTTTGAGGGTGGTTTATCCTTGTTACAGTAGGATGCAGGCCCTATAGTCCTTATAGAGGCACCATAAGCCTATTCTAGGCATATTAGGAGGGATGCAAGGCCTATTCCCAAGGGTAGAAGCAAGGGAACAAGCAACATGGGAGGAAACTAAACAAGGAAGGGAAGCTGCACATATTTTGAGGTATGTTGCAGTGATTCGAGAAGATTATTAGGGTTTGCGTTGATGCCCTAACCAGACTACAGGATTACAATAGTGCACCATCTCTCAAGTACATGTATGTGGATGATTTTGTGTTGAATTTTTTGCTAGGAGGATTAGATTTGTTGCAGCCTGTGGGAGCCAATTGGAAGGCTTGACGTGGTGGTTGAAATATTTTTCTAGGAGAAAATCCTACAGTGATTGGATTGGGTGCCATTAGACTGGTGAAGGGAAACATGTTAGTAGCCCAAAGTATCCCTTGACAAGCAATCATAAAGGGAGTTTGACAACTGAAGTTTCAGTGAAGTTGTGGAGCCTAATGTGCAGTACATTGATGGACTAGTGGACTGCTAGATTGGCAGATTGGAGCTCAGGTACTAGCCAACCTAGAAGAGTATATTGGATCAGCCCGTGTTCATTGAAGCAAAAGTGACTTACAATAGTGATAGGTGGCAACCCTCCTAGAGTTTCTATGTGTTGTCTCTTGATGGATTAAGGGGCAACTAGAGAGCATATCAGAAGTGAAGGACCGACATGACGAGATACGACATAGAGGCTTTGATTGTGCACTATAGCAACGAGATTGTCATTATATCTTGTATTCTTGTACTTGTGGATAATTGAGTGCCATCAAACCTTGTATGGGAGCCCTAGATTGTTGTATTACTCAGTTGGATTAATATAATGAAGTTTGGGTTATTGTATATATTTGTACAATATTTTCTAAAAAGTTGTCTATACTTGTGCATGTGTGATTTACTACTATTTATATTCCCCTATGCAAAGTATATTTTTTGAGATTCTTGGTTTGGTAGCATCAAAGATTTTAAGATTCTATCTGAGACACCGAGATCTTTGAAATTCAATATGGTATCGGAGGGTGTCTGAGCTACTTTGAGGGATAGTGAATCAAAGTGTGCACAATGAAGTACAACTTAAGAGGGAGTTGGTCACAAACCTACTTGACCATATAGAAAGGCTGGCTTAGCACACGTGGAGCCACGTGTAATTACAAATAAAATAACAATTTTCTTCTTTCAATGTCATGAAGGGAATTACTTATAAAATACATTTTCACCAATACCAAAGCATGAAGATCTTGTTAGAACAATTTATTTATTTATTTATTTTACAATGATAATAATTTTTTTATGAAGACTGACCATAGCTACATTTTCAACATTTATTACTGAAATAGAGTATTACATGTGATTGTTGATCCAGGTGGATATTGGTGGCCACTCGCCTATTCCACTTGGACCCTCACCATTGTTTCTTTCAATTTTTCAGTTTCCTTAATTGTAGCACAGTTTATTATTTTTGGTAGTTTTTCCGGGTCCTGAAATTCCAGAGCCATTTTGAGGCCCTAAATGACATTTTTTTTGGAAAAATTTCTTAGTAATTGCTATGGAAAACACCTCAGTCGTTGTAGTCCTCGGAGAGATCTTTCCAAAGAGGTATCATATGCGTCCAACAAAGATAATATGACCAAGTTACGGACATGGGAAGTTGGCTACCCAACTAACCCCAACGGGGCCCATAAACTCTTGGTGTTACATCTCCTTGGGTTAGGCTTTTGGTTGTTTATGGTTTTCTCTTATTGTTAAATAATAAAAATGCCCTTGAGCCTCATTGTAACTCAGTTTAGAGGCATGTAGCCGCCACATCTCTTCTCAGAGATAAGCTACCATCGCTCGAGCTAGTCTTATTTCCATTTTGTTTGTAAGCATATTTCAGTATTTGATATTAATGAAATGAAGTGTTATTTCTTCTGCATCTCTGTATTTATGGTTATATCTGTAATTTGTTGCGTTCCTGTTTAAATCCGGATCAATAGTTCCCTACACTATTGGCCTGCTCGGTAGGAAACCATCCCAGTAGCACATATTGAGAAGCTTGAGATTATATATATCTCGTTTCAATAGTCTAGTAGACAAAAAGAAAGAGTTGCCACAATTGACATGGAGTTCCAAGAGTACAAAAACATAGAGGCTTTATTTTGTAGAGCTATGCACGCTGGACCATAACAAAAATAGACCGTTGATTTACAATTAAGACATGAAATAGGACTTCCTAGTATCTTGGAAGTGCCATGGAATGAGCGACGAAAGATGAGCAGCGCTGAGGAGCCCTTTGACGAACCACGAGCAATAGTGACCCATGAACCTCAAACAATAATAGCCCACGAACCAGAGCCCTTGACGTCCAACACGATGGAGCATCTCCCACGAATCGTGAGCAACAAGAATTGAGCAACACAAAAGAGAATCTGAAACGAACCTCGAGAAATAAGAACCCACAAACTGGAGCCCATGGCGACCCACAAGAGACAATGATAAAGGGAAAGAGGTGTTGTTGAAAGCCCTTCGAGGCTTGTGATGCACACCGCCACTAATGTAGAGCCCAGTCCCAAATTATAAATAAGAATCCACTAAAACCCCGCAAGAGAATTACCATAATATTGGAGCATGATCAGAATGCTTACTTACCAAGAGGAAGTAGAGCACTTTGTGTGAGATCCGAACCATCAATGAAAACCTTGGGGGCCAACTCAGACCCTTGAGCCACCATGCGAAGGTGGGAGGTTGTAGATTTCCAAACCAAAAGAGGATAGTTACGCTGCTCCTCCAATTATGAAAAGTCCAATGCATACCAAGATATGGGCCAACCAAAGAGTGTGTAGAGACTATCAAAATTGCAGGCATGGCAACCATGAATAGACGAGATAGAGGTATAAAACATTGCTGACACCAATAATGGATTTGCAAAACGAATCACTAGGTCTAGAGACATGCTTGAAGAAGGAGGCATACAAACCATGATGCCACCTCCATCTGTCATCTAGGTAAGCCTCTTTGCACAATAATTAGGGGGCATGATGAACTAGCTAGCCAGGTGAGGGGTGGTGTACGATAACCATGAACAAGTTAATGCATCCATTGCGTGAGAATAAATCAGAGTGTGCCGACCCTCAGGAGGATATAAGCAATAGGCCAGGTGGCCACCTATTCGATGTGTCTTCGACATGGCAACAATGTCAAGATTAGGCACCCTTTTGTTGGGGAAATGAATTTATTTCTTATTTAACATTACTTTATGTTTTAATCAAACAATTGTTTTAAAGTTTTACATTAATAAATTATTATTATTATTATTTTGAAATTAATTTATTTGTTTTGTAATAATATTTTATCTATTTATTTATTATTATTATCTTTGATTAGAGGAATTAACAACTAAGTTAGCTTCGTACTCATGTGACATGGGGGTGATTCCAATTGCTACCACTATAACTCGTAGGTCCCTAAGTATGCCCCTTCCAAAGACACGGGTTAGTTGGGGGATTTCAACCTCGAATCTTTTGGCACATAAAACTTCATTTTCACACACTTTCCAATTGAGATATCCCGAGGGCTTTGTTTTGTAATAAGTTATTTGTTTTATAATATGTCAATTAATTGTAGATTTTATTGAGATGGTGCTTTTTGAAATTTTGTTTGGGTGTTTTTTTTTGTTTTTTTGTTTACTATTTTCAACTTAGTTTCAATCCTCTCTACCAATAAAATAATATAAAAATCAAATTTTAATATATCACAAAAATACAAATTATTTGTCTAATTAAATTTTGTCAAATTACCAATAATGACTCAAATTCATGCTCATGCTTTGTTTTGTAATAAGTTATTTGTTTTATAATATGTCAATTAATTCCTCACATATGAGGAGGCCCAGGAACTAGTATCATCACTTTTTTGCATACATTGAGGTGGGAGAAGTATTGGCTTTTTGCTTACCCACCTAGCTTTACACTCTATGTTTGTGATGAACATACGGTATATCGAATGCTTCAGTGCATATACTATGTAATTTTTTATTGCCAAGACAATAGAAAGTTTGATTTTTTCTCTGGACAAAAAAATGTCAATTAATTGTAAATTTTATTAAGATAATGTTTTTTGAAATTTTATTTGGTTTTTTTTTTTTTTTTTTCAATTTAGTTTCAATTCTCTCCACCAATAAAATGATACAAAAATCAAATTCTAATATATCAAAAAAATAATAATTATTTGTCTAATTAAATTTTATCAAATTACTAGTAATAACTCAAATTCATACTCATTTTAAACTCAACATATCATTTATAAAAATATAAACTTTTAATATAAACTAAATACCCGCATACTTAACAAAATCTTAAAAATAATTTGAAATGTAAGAACTTCAAAGTACATTGACTTTATAGTTGTGTTTGGAACGAGGCTCATGCTATTTATAAAACATAAAACATAGCAAGGCACCAAAGATTATCAAACTCAACTAAATAAACTATAAAGAACATTGCTTTGAGCTTGTTCTGTCATCCTTTATTAATGTTATTTTATCATTACAATGAAAGCCCTTGGGTATCGTTACAAATTTAAAGTGATATAAATTTTGCAATTTAATTTGGTAAGAGAAATTTTATAGTTTTTAGAGTATATAAGCATTTTAATTATTTTAGTTAAAATTGAATAAAACAAAAGTTATATAGTAGTTAGTACTTCTCATTTAATTTAAATATAGTTTAATTAAATTAAAAAACAATAAACACAAAAATAAAATAATAAATAAAATATTGTAGTATTGAATATTATCATTAAAAATTAAAAAATATAATTATCTAATATTGTTTATATTAACATATGTACACTTTAATATATATGTGTGTGCGTGTTTTCTTTTATATATATAAAATTAAATTTATTAAAATATATTTTTAATATAATAATAAATCACTTTAAATTAAAAATGCAGAGAAAAACTATAAGTTATGAAAATGAAAATAATAGAAAAATAAAATTAAAAAAGAAAATTAAATAAAAAGGAAATAAAAGAATTAGTAACTAATATAAATGGAAGTTACTAAACAATCCATAATAAAACCTCAACCAATCACCTTACAAATATATACATTTAAATAATAATAATAAATAACAAAAATTAAATTTGCAATGTTAAAAAATAAATAAGCAATATTAACTTTTCGTCAAAAACAAAATAATACACAATTAAAAGAAACATTAGATATGTAATACCATACCTGCGACCAGTATAATAAAACAAATACATTAATGCAATAAATAGTGTATAGATTAACATATATATCATTAGATTTAAAGTTTTTAGATCCAATAGTTTATACACTAACATATATAGTATTTATTACAATGATGTAAGTTGCACATTGTTTGCCATAAAATAAAGTGAATTCATGAGTAAAATTTGAAGTAGATTTTATGCAACTTATAGTACATAAATGGTCCACTCGATGTAAGATATTGAATTGAAAAAACTACAAAATATAATGGATTTAGAGGCTTATGTGTTATAAGAATTTGTGCAAGTGACAAAAACATAAAGCACTCAATTTACCTAACTTCATAAATATAAAAATATAATTAAAATACGATTAAGTAATGGTTTTATATTATAGTTAGGAATGCAAATCATTTAAACTTGTCTAGCTTAATATAGTTGTGAAGTAATAATAAATGATAATTATATTCTAATTTTAAAGTCACAATTAAGCCAAATACCAAATTTGTATAAGAGACTTTTTATTTGTGGGACAAGGGATCCACTTCTATGCATCAATTTGACTACTACAGTTTACAGAGGTGTACATACCCTACACCCCTTTAGGTTTGAGCTTGTAATCTTTTAGGAGGAAAACATATTCATGACCATTATGCCTACTCAAGTTGTACTAAAATTGATTTTTAAATATGAAAAATTACAAATAAGATGTTAAAAAGAAGATTCACAAAGGTTAAATTACTATTAAAAAAATGCTAATAAACATTATATAACAATGAAACCCATGTTAAAAAAACACACTTGTTCTATTGTATGTTAATGTTTACTTCTCTTCAATGTTTTTATTTTGTAAATAAAAAAAAGGAGTAAATATTGTCAATTGGGCTTATCTTGTGTGGTTGGGAAGAATGATTGTTACCCTCCTCACCTAAGTTCAATTCCTACAAGTGACATGATGGATTCACATTGAGCTTATTGTTGTAAATGTTTTGACTCTTGTTATTGAACAAGCTCGAACACTAAAAAAATCCTATACTATGAAGATTCTTGCAAATTATTTATTTGTTAAACATTACTATTTAAAAAAAATATCTTACCCTTACCTATATAGGAAAGATTCCCACAAATAATTTATTGATTAAATATTATTATTGAAAAAAAATTATTAAATAATAAAAATAATTAAATATTCTTAATTACCAATTTTTATGGAGGATTTTGAATCCAAGGCTCTTAACTCAGCCCGCCTCCTGCCTAAACTTTGGAAGAGATATGTAGATGACACTAATGTCATCTCATCTCATGGCCAAGAGGAGTTAGATCTCTTCTTCGATCATCTCAATAGTCAATCCGCGGCAATTAATTTCACCAAGGAACAAGAAGTCGACGGTTGCCTCCCTTTCCTTGATATTCTTATTTCGAGGAATAGTGATGGTTCCCTCTCCCACTGAGTGTTTCGTAAGAAAACTCATACGGAGCAATATCTTCATGCTAGTTCCCACAATTTCCCGGCTCAGAAATTGGGGGTTCTCAACACCCTTGCTACTCGTGCCTTAAGGATTTCTGATGAACAGAGCTTTGAGGAGGAGAAATCCCATCTCCTTAATGTCTTTGTTGAAAACGGTTATAGTAGATACCTGGGACAGAAGGCTTTCCTCAAAGCTGCCAAGAACTCGTTAACTAAAAAAGAATCGAAGGAACGTATTCCAGATGTCCATATTCCGTATGTTCAGGGGACCAATAATAGAATTGCGAGGATTCTTAGGAAGCATAATGTCCCCTCGTCCTTTAGACCCCTTAACACCATTCGTAAGTCCCTCAAATCTGTGAAGGATCCTATCAACCTGAAAGACATGAAGGGGGTTTATATGATTCCTTGTTCTTGTGGGACCCCCTATATTGGTGAGACGGGTCGCTCCATTAATCAAAGGATTAGTGAGCATGCAGCTGACCTCAAGCATAGAAGAACCAAGTCTTCTGCCTTAGCAGAGCACATGGAGAAAACCAATCATCATGTCTGTATCGAGGAGGGTAGTGTTATTTCTAAAGTTTCGCATTTCCATCATCGAAAATTTAGGGAGGCCCTTGAGATTGAAAAAAGGCCGATCAATCTCAATAGAGAGGATGGCTGGAAGATCAGTAGTTGTTGGGTCCCAACCCTCTCCTCCTAGTCGTTTTCTTCCTCCCCTCCCTAGGTTGAGCTTGATCTTGTTGTTTTTACATTCCCCTTGTTTCCTGTAGCCTTTATTCTTTAAGGTGTGGTTGTTAAGATTTGGGATATTTTAGTAGCAATTAATGTATGCTATTAGGTTTATTCTAATAATTTTAATTAACAATAATAATTAATCTATGATAAGATGCTATTTTTACCCTTAAATAAAATATTAACTAATTTTAAGTATTAAATTTTTTTCCCTGACCTTCAGGTCTCTCTAATTCTTACATATTTAATAACTTTTATAAATATTTATTTATTTATTTACTTATTAACTATTTTTATTGATTGATTTATTATTATTATTATTAATTAATTAATTTATTTATTTTTTAAGAATATAACAACTTTTATAACTAACTCCTAAGTACTCTAATATCTATATAGGTAATAACTTTTTTAATTAACTTATATTAATTTATTTTTAATTTATTTATTTTAATATATAATTATAACTATAAAATGGTCCCCTTACTTTTATTTTTGGAAAAAAAAACTAATAATTACTCTAATTTTTATAATTAATTTATATTAATTTATTTCATAATTTATTTATTTTAATATATATTTATAACTATAAAATGGTCCCCTTACTTTTATTTTTTGTATTAATGTATTTATTTAAATATAGGTTTTGCCTCTAATCCAGTCCATCTAACTGTTTCTCGGTCAAATTTAGCCGTTAGAAAATATAGCTGTTGGATGCTCTGTTCTAACTATTTAATATGCTAATCTAGATCTGATGAACCACATTGGTTGGTTCAAAACGTGTCGACAAATAAAATATCATGTGATTTACACCGAAAAAATTCTCATAAACTTGATATGGATCACAAAAACCTCAATTCAACTACATAAATAATTTTAATAATTAAAAAAATATTAAATAAAAACACAATAAATAAATAAATAAATAATTTCAACCATTACTATAAATAAAATAAATAAAATAAAATAAAATAAAATAAAAATCTAATCCCATAAACAAGTGATTGCTTTAAGTCAATTCTTCTCTTTCAAATTTCATAATAGTGATGCGAATGCACATCACAAAAGTAAACCTTCTTTTTCGAATTTCATAAAAGTGGTGCGAATGCATATCTCCAAAATAAACTTTCTTTGCATAGTATACTAAGGTCTCCTAAAGTTGTAACAACCAAGGAATTAAAATATTTAAAAATAATATTTCGTAGAGATGACTTGCTTTCAAATATGATTTAGTGGGTTCATATCAACCTTTGAAGGTGACATTTATTCGCATTCACATGATTATGGTTATATTTAAGTATATTAAAAGTTGTCATTCAAGTTTAATATTTCTATAAAAGTTGTCATTCAAGTTTAATCCAAATAAACAGATTTGAGAATCCAAACTCCAACCATATTCTCCTTTGGACATTAATGTTTCTAGATCAACTAATATTCCCCCTTCATATATAATGTGTGTTAAACATTGGATTCATTTTTAAGAGAATTTGTATGGCTATTTTTTCATAATAATAAGTTGTTGGTGTTTTTCATTTTCTTTCTCCGATTTAAAATAGGTCAAAATATAAAGTATCAATTTTATAGTTATAAAATAGGTTGTTTATTAGATAATTAAAAATAATTACCTTTATATGAGTTAAGTTGAACAATATGGTTATGAATTTATAATTATTATATATATGTTGCTAAATATTATTTTCAATTTTATTTTTATTGGAAGTGTTTTTAAATTAATTTTATAGTTTTTTTTTTAATTTTTTTATTTTTTTAAATCTGTTATATATATATATATATATATATATATATATATATATATATTTAAATAAATGTTTTATTTATTCATAAAAATTTTGAGTACATAGATATCAAAAAGTAAGTAGTTTTATTTTGATAGGATTTGTTGATTAGAGCTAGTAGTATGTGACAAATAAACATAAGTAGAACTAAAAAAACAATCCACAAGTTGACAAGTCAAAATCACGAAAAGACAAATAAGACTAGCAAAACCCTTGTAATTGGCTCAATCATCAAAGTAATAGACACAGGGTTGTCTGGCCCAGTCCCTGGAGGAGGAGGGGGACGATAAGGGCACTGAACATGCTCCTTGAAGTGTGTCATCTACGTTTCCAACTTTTCCACCTTTTCAAATAGCAGATTCTGACCACGCCAAACCACCGCGATCCTTTCCCTAACATGGCATTGTAAGTAATGTACTTGGTTGAGTGTGGAAATAACAACCTCATGTTCTTCATTCATGATCTTTTCGTACATTTCCATGCGATCCAGAACCGATTGGACCAAGTCTTGGCATGCCACGGAACACCGTTGTCGGCCAACAACCCCTATGCACCTTGACCGAGTTGTCGGCCTTGCCCAATTGCTCCAACCCCGTGTGTCCCACTGCCCTTCTTACCATTCCCCGCTGCATGGCCACCCCGAGTAGATTTTGCACCACCTCTGCCGCCACAGGCCCTCGAGGTCGTCCAAACCACACTTCTAGCAGATTTACCACCTTGTGTTGAACGCTCGGCCACCCGGCTCGCCACCTCCATCTTTGGCTGAAAGCAGATACCACCCTGGCTGGCCAAAGCTCCCTCTGCAGGGGTTTGGTGTGGGAATTGCCTTCCATAGGTCACATGGCCCAGAGATATGCTTATAAGCCAGGAGCACCACCGAACAACAACACTACCCAACGCACCAAGAACCGCAACACCTCTTGACATACCTTGTACCTCCCTAGAGCAACAGGCGGTCTTGAATTATCTAACAACGTCCTACCCCGTGGGACTGCTGACCTACTTTCCCTGGCTCAAGAATTACTTATGAAACCACAGCTAAAGAACACACCCACCAAACAATGACCTTTCTAACACCTCTACCAGAGGAAGTACCTATGAGTAGAGTTGCAAACAAAAGGATTGGACACCCAAATGCAAACAGGCTAGTTACAAACCCAAGCTAGAAGCCTGTCAGCGCAAACCCCTTCAAACAATTGTCCCACCACCAAACCTAGTTTCTTCTCATCCAACTACAAGACGCAGGAATCCACATAATAACCACACAGACAGGAGTACCCAAAAGATATCAAATTGATATTGGACTCAGACGCCTCTCAAGCTCAGAAGACAACCAAGAAAAGAGCTAATTATTAGCACAAGAAAAGGGTCACAGACCGTCCCTATTACCATGCAGAGTTCACCCAAAATTCTGAAGAAAATGAGAAACCAGATGCAAGGAGAGGAACTTATTTCTTTTGTGAGCCGAAGGCAAAGGAGGAGACACCGACGACGGAATCTCCACCATTCCCAGACAAGCCAAAGGCCAGAGAAACCTGTTAGACTACTAGAGATCAAACCACGAACATCCACCCACTGAATGCACACATCATAATAATAATCCTGGAGCACGATTGATGCCATAAACCAACTTCCCTCGACCACTCTCGATCCCGAAAAGATAGAATGAAACTTCACACACCACACCATTAACTTCCTTGTACAACAAACGTAATGGAAGGACAAGGGGAATGTCCTCCTTACCAACCACCAGATGTTCACCTTCATGGCACACATGTCCATCTATTCTCGGAGTTCGTCACCCCCATTGGGGAAAATATTTTATAAATATTTAAAAACAATACTTATTATTAATAATATTTTTATTTAAATATTTATAATTAATATAAAACATAAATATTTCATCTTTTTCCTTTATAAAAAAATATTAACATTTTATAAAAAAAATATTTGACAAATCAATCGTGTGATTAATTATCCACATTTAATCCCAAAAACATAAAAAAAATTAACTCTATAACCTCATATTAACGAAATGCTTTAGCGACTTAAACTCCACCAATTAAACTAACCCTTAAAAGTAATAATTATAATATGCTTACTCCCACTTTATATAAAACTCTATATTTAAACTCACTCCTAAAAACAAAATTTACTTTCACTCGCAGTTAAATTGCTTATCCATAATTATAAATAACTTAAAAATAATACTTTTATTCATAACGTTTTTATTTAAATAACACATTTTTATCTTATAATTTCACTTTTATATTATTCTAATATACTTACAATGTAAAATTTTAAATTTAAACTCCACCCTAAGAACGAATCACTGAATAATTTTTTTCCCACTTTTCAAATATCTTATTCATAATTATAAACTTAACCTTAAAAACAAAGTTTAATGAATAATATATTTTCCACTTGGAATGAATTTCAAATAACTTATCCATATGTATTCAATATATTTACTAAAACTAAAATCTTTTAGTTGAGTTCATTCATTATCCTAGGTGGATGGTTTGATCTCATGTGATGCGAATAACTAAAAATTCTTTCTAAACAAAACCTATTTCTTACCACCTTTACATTCATTTTGTAACGATGTAGTGAAAGGTTTTTATTATAGTAATCAAATTGATTACCTATGATTTCAAATAATCTATTTCAATCAATATATCATAAGATTTTATATTTTATATTAGGCGATAGGGTTCTCGATTAGAATTTTTTTGTATAATTATTTATAGTTTGCTCTGTGAAAGGGATTGGTTTTTGTTTGTTTCGTTTTTTTCTCAGTCAAATTATTTAAAGAGTTTGTAGGAATGTTAAATCCATTGACAATCTCTTCCAAATTGCTTATTATTTGCATCTTTTTCAAAACCTAACTAGAGGTAATAGAGATTTTGGTTACTTAGAGAAATCACTGCTTGGAGCATTTTAGCAAAATAAAATTCAAGGGTGTTGCCTGCCAAAAGCAATGTAAGATCCAAAGTATGACGTTAGATCTAACAAGATCGCAAAATACTTCCAAAATATATAGGATCATGCTATGATCTGCAAGTTCATCAGATTATGGCCTTTTGAAAAGTCCTTGATTAGTCAGATCCAAAATAAATGGAACTTCAAGGGGAAAATAGATATGGAGTCAGGAGCAAAAGAGTTATTCACAATAATTTTTTCTCGCTTGGAAGTTAGAATGAGGTTTTTTGAAAGAGGGCCTTACCTTTTCAATAATGTTGGGCTCTTCATGCGATTTTGGGAAGAGCAGTACAATTCTGAGAAGGAAAGCTTCCTTATTGCCCAAGTATAGATTTGACTCCTTTCTCTTCCAAATGAATATTTGGAGAAAGAAATCCCTGAAGGCATTAACAATTCCATTGGTAGCTTTGTAAAGGTTTCTAAGGCAATTAAGAGAGGGAGTTACACATCCTGTACTAAGATCTATGTTTATATGAATATTTCACAACCTCTTCTAGCTTCAATAGACATTTATTATCAGGATAATCTTTGGAAATAGATATTGGATGATGAAAATGTTCCATCTGGATGCAAGTTTTATTGTGATATGGGCATATTTTTAGAGATTTTCCTTTTATGGCAAAGGATTTACCAACAGATCGATCAACTCATAAAGAGCAAGAGGATTTTGGAAATTCCCCCAAAGGACGAGGAATTTGAGGCCTCTGGGTGTCACAAGTTTTGGTCAGAATCCTAGATCTAGAAACATGTTTGCGTTTCTCTCATCTCCGGATGAGACTCCAATAGAAAAATTTAATCAATCAATCCCCTTAATATTGGAAGTATTCCCAAGTATTTGACACCCCTAACAGAGCCTGTGAAAAATAATTCAAAAGGTAATCTGCAAGATTCTCAACCAAAGGATCCAATTATCTTAGTAATTGAAGAGGATGAGGTTGAAGCTCTCCTAGAAGACTTGGATCTACATGCTCTTATTAAATTTTCAATGTTTTATGTTGTAACAATCACTTAGAAAATTTATTCTTTCAATAGAAATCACTTTATCCAATTATTTTCAATCGCCCAATAACAATAAGCAATTGTAGATAGAACAATAAACCATATGCACAATAGAAGACAACCAAGATCAATAGTGACACAAAGATTTTTGGTTAAAGACTAGGGAAAACCCCATAAGGGGGAAAATCCTAACCAAATTCATTTGTTGTTAGATGTTCATCAAATGTTCAACAAAGAGATACATGGTCCAAGTACATCAACAACTCGTCAAAGGTCAAATTTGTGACCAAACAAGTCAATCAAACGATATCCAATCTAATATAAACATAAAAGTCAAATATGATTAAATACCAATTCTGCAATTTTCATTCAAAGTCAATAGAATTCAACATAGCCCTAACTTGTCCAAAGTTAGTAGTCAAATCAACTCCAAACAATTCGGTCAAAGAAACAACAAACTCAACCTTCCTTTCTTGGTCAAACCTAGTCAAAACAATCCACAAATTTATCTCACAAATTGGTCAAAGTCAAATTCAAACCCTGCAGAAACCATAACTATAAATCTAAGGTCAACGCTAGTCAAAGTGTACAGAAAAGTTTGGTCTTCTCTCTCCCGAATTTGGCCTTTAAGATCAGATCCAAAACTAAGTCAAACTAAGACAAAATTTCCCAAAGTCAATTTTGGTCAAAGGTGCCAAAATAGAAGTCAGACTCGACCAACAAATTTCTCTCTCCTCTTCTCACGTATGAGCTCATACTCTACAATTTCAGACTAGATCAAATCAATGAAGAATAAATGAATGTGTGATGTGATGCCTCCAAGTGATGCCAAGTGAGTGTATTTATATGAGGTCTACGTGGATGAATTTTTCCTTTAGGCCGACTTGTACTTTTTTGAGGTGACTTGGTTCCACATTAAAAATAATATTTTCCCATGTGCTAATTTAATTTTTCCAAGGGAAAGTGTGGTCTCCTTAGGGGTTGATGGGCTTCTCCAAGGAGGGAATTTCTTCCTCAATTGCCATTTTTCAACAGTTCCATGCATAATTGCTTTGGTAAATGCTTGCCTCAATAAAGGTCCACAATCCATGCCAGGCCATCAAACAAATATAATTCTAATTCTGGTTTGAGTTTTTCAAATCCCCATTTATGATTTCATATGCAATCTTTCAAAGATCCCCTCTAGATGGTCAAGGAAGACAAAAAAAAAAGGGTACAAGAGTATTAAAGCCTTGATCCAAAAAGATGGAGAAAAGTTAGTAAACTTAACGAAAGCCATACTAATTTTGAAGGCGTTTCCTGCTTCTCAACCCAAAAAAACCTTGAAATTCATCTTGAATCTTCAAAGAATAAATATTTTCTTAATTGTAATTATTGTTATTGCCAATATCTAATGTTGTTGATTAATATATTTATCAGTATCTTTGGTTTATAGACCAAGGTTTATAGTGGAATTAAAAAAATAGACTACATATAATTTTTCCTTATATAATAATAAAAATAATATAATTAAAGAATTTATTCATAATAAATATAATACAATATAATTAAAAAGTTTATTTATTTCTATTAATAGTAATTTTATAATTTTATTTATTAATTTTTATACACCAAATTATAAAAAATACAAAACTTAAGTTATTATAATTTTTAATTTCTACTTATAAATTAACATATTATTAAGACTTTATTCTAAATTTCTTTTATAAACATATGCGTCTCTTGAAGGTGGATCACATTAATCAAAGAGGATGTTTGTGGATATTAGAGTTTGAGTAATAAATGTTGTATTTCATAAGGTTGAAAGCAATTTTTTAAGGTGTGATTATCTTTTTTTAATATTTTTGAGAATATATGAATGAGTCTAAATTCATTTTAGATCTAAATTTATTATGGGTTGAAAATATTATTAATTTTTTAATAGATGTAAAGATTTTCTCATAATTTGTGTTATTAAGAGTTTGTATATCATGATTTTTGGGCACAAGATATATTTATAGTTAAAATGTATTTACATTGACTCTTTAGAAATCAATGCTAAGTGTCAATTTTATGTTGAGTATATGAGTAATTATACGTATTCTTTATATTACTCAACACAACATTGAAATATTTTAATTATTAGAATTTTTCACACACATACATAGAGGGAAGAAAGTCTATATTGAAATATTTATTTAACATGGACATTAAAATTTTTATTTATATATGTAGAATTTTTTTTAATTAATACTTTTTTTAAATGCTATTAGAGTACATATTTAAGCATTGAAAAAGTTACATACATCTTTCTCATTTTTTGAAATAAATAGTCCTTATTAGTGGAATAAAAAATCATTTACTTGTAATTTTTTCTTCTCTATATAAAGTTGATATAAAATCATTCACTTAAGGTGAACACCTATTATTTTATTTTTGATTCACATTAAAATATATTTTTAACATTAATTTGTATATTTTAAATGCTATATATCAATTTTATATTGAGCAAAAAAAATGACACATTTCCGTCATAAAATGTTGTAAAAAGCATGAACATCTACTAAAAATGACATTTCAATATTTATTTATTGTAGACATTAAAATATTTTATTTATAGGTCTCATTTAATTTTTCGTTAGTTATTTAAAAGAGTTACACATATTATGTGTCAATTTTAGATTTCAAGTTTCTGCGGTCTTTGTTTAGAAAAAAATGGTTTGGATTTTCCACAATATAATTTGAATCTTGTCGACATTTCAAATCCCAAAGGGGATCCATCTTCACGACAATAAATGAATGAAATAAGAGTCAAATGACCAAAAAGGAAGATGACTAAATAATAAATGAACAAAATTATTTCAAAGAGCCTACTAAAACCCTAAATGAATTATAAAACCTAAATCTAAATTAATGCATTAGAAATGAAAAATGACTAACATAAATAAATAATAATAATTAATTATTAACAATAGTTTTATTTATTTATTAATAATTATTTATTTATTCATTATAATAAATAAATAATTATTGTTATAAATAAATAATCGATGATGATGATGATGATGATGATGATGATGATGATGATGATGATGATGATGATGATGATGATGATGATGATGATGATGATGATGATGATGAACGTTCGCTTAGACCAATGTAGTCTATCGGACCTCAAGAAAAGAGGGTCTAATTTTCATTATTGAAAATCTTGTTTATGTGATCAAAGAGCAGGGAAAGAAGCATTCCAATATCAACACAACCAAGAAAAGAGCTAATTATCAGCACAAGAAAAGGGTCGCAGACCGTCCCAATTACCATGCAGAGTTCACCCAAAATTATGAAGAAAACGAGAAACCAGACGCAAGGAGAGGAACTTATCGCTTTTGTGAGCTGAAGGCAAAGGAGGAGACGTCGACGACGAAATATCCACCATTCCTTGACAAGACAAAGGTCATAGAAACCTATTAGACTACCAGAGCTCAAACCATGAACATCCGCCCATTGAATGCACACAACATAATAATAATCCCGAAATTAAGGTTTTAGCCATAACATTGTATCAGAACAAATTGAATTTTTCATTTTAGTTTACTAAGTTTTAAAGTGTTATGAATTCCATCATAAGTATTTCAACTTACTTCCTTATATAAGCCTATAAAGTTACAAAGGAGGCCTCACAGGAAACCCCTCTAGGTAATTCATCACGGTCTCTCTTACTTTAGTTTTTACTCACAATTTTACTCTCAACATCTTTCAATTTAATTAGGTCCTCGTGGCTTAATTGACAAGTTTTAATTACATTGTGACCTAGCTCTGTGCTCTCTGCCTATGCGTTTTCTCGATTCCTTGGCCTCCATTTGCAGCCATGGCCCCTCTGGAGCCTCCTTTGAATGGGGTTCTCCCTCCTGCATATTCTCTCTCAGCTAACAAATAGCTAACAAATCTCTTCTGTGTGTGTGTAGCTAACAAATACCTTTGAAACCTTTCCAACGGTGGTTGGACCATATGCTCGGATGGGACTCCTACACCAAACAATGTGAGGTCTAATTGAGACTTCACTCAAGGATATCCCCTTACAATGTTGGCGACATCCAACGCCACTAACAGATTCTAATTGCCTTGACAATGAAATTTCAGTGAAGCATTTTTGTTTAACTATGTTTCAATTTCACTTCATCCATTGAGTATTCTTTATAATGAGAAAATCATTTGTTGTGTCATGTTTATGATTTTTTAGGACATTCATTACCAAGGAAAATAACTAAAGGAAGTTGCAGGTTACCATTAAACACATGACACTATGTTTTTGCATGAAAAATTCATTTTCTATTAGCCATAGTGGAGCTGTTCAACCTATGCCAATATTCCCACGTGATCTCACCCATGATATGACAAATATGCTTGAGTTATACTATACTTTGTTGTTCTTACTTGGGTTGCTAGAACTTTGTGACAAACTTTTGCTTTACGTTATCTAAGGTAGGCGCAACTCCATTCAGAGGATAGTGTACGAACTTCATATATATATATATATATATATATATATGGTATTAGATTACAAAATATTGTGCAATACTACATTATATTTATGTGTATGTAGATATCAGAAGAACAAAGAACCTTGTTTTATTCATACAAAAGGAGAGAGTAGAGAAATTCATCATGAGTTGGGCAATGAGAATGAATTTATTTATGTGATATTGTTGAAGCTTTATGTATTGATGCATGGTGATGTTTCCTAAGGTTTTTCTAGACAAAGCTACATCAGTGAAACCACTTAAATAAAGAGCATCAGTAAGTATTCTTCATATATTTAAAGCACATGTTCCAGAATTGAAATAAAAAATAAAGATGTTACAGATCCATTGGGTCAATCCCCATTGCCCAAGAAAGTCATTTCGACTAGTCCATCTACGAATAAGATTTTCATGCATGTAGATAGTGAAGTACGTGGATCAAATGCATTTCATTGTGTGCACAAGCTCAAGGCAGATTGAAAAGTTCCATTCGTGTGTGCCTTCAAGTAATATTGCCACTATCCAGGCCAGGCCAAGTCAGACATTTGAAAGCTATGAGACATACATGAGGTGAAGCTATGAATGAAGGGGGAGGCATAACATGTCTGTTAGAAGAGCTAGGAATAAAGCCATCATATAGGTAAGACCCTAAAATACAAAGCCATATTAGAAAATTGTTGATTTTTTAGTAGATTGGGAGGTAGTCCAAGCCCTAGGGTCTAGGATTTGGAGGCCAGAGCACCACAATGGGTCAATTGGGCTTGGAACCCAAGGTTGGGGTTTTACACCCATCGATGTTTGGGCCAAAACCATGGATAATTTTTTACATGTGATGGATGGAGATGATAGAGGATAGCGAGGATAATGCAACGCATCGAGAATCATCAAAATTATAGATGTCCTTGATGAGATATGAATTTTTGAAGTTGACAATAAGTTTTTGGGCATTCAAGTCATGTCGGCTTGAAGTGGAAAAGTCCAAAAGACATGTCTCTTCACGAATTTGGTGGAGCCTTCTTATGTGTATAAATAGAAGGTGAATGGAATCATTTTAGACATCCAAGAGCAACATTTCATATAGAATAGTCACATATGGTAGTCATTGTACAAGAAGGAGAAGGCCGAGTAGCTAAGGGAAAATTTTGAAGTATGTTTTGTGGGTTGAAGAAGGATAAGGTACAGCAGAGGCAAGACGAATTATTTCTGGGTTGTTTGGTGCTAGTTTGAGGGTGGTTTATCCTTGTTACAGTAGGCTGCATGCCCTGTAGTCATTACAGAGGCACCACAGGCCTATTATGTTCATATTAGGAGGGTCGTAAGGCCTATTTCCGAGGGAAGAAGCAAGGGAACATGCAGTGTGGGAGGAAACTAAACAAGGAAGGGAAGGTGCACTAGTTTTGAGGTCTGTTGCAGTGATTTGAGAGGGGTATTAGGGTCTGCATTGATGCCCTAACTAGACTGCAGGACTGCAATAGTGCACCAGCTCTCGTGTACAGGTATGTGGATGATTTTGTGTTGAGTTTGTTGCTAGGAGGATAATATTTGTTGCATCCTATGGGAGCCAACTAGAAGGATTGACGTGGTGGTTGAAATACTTTTCTAGGAGAATATCCTACAGTGATTGGATTGGGTGCCATTAGACTGGTGGAGGGTAGCATGTTGGTAGCCCAAAGTAACCCTTGACAAGCAGTCATAAAGGGAGTTTGACAACTGAAGTTTTGGTGAAGTTATGGAGCCTAATGTGCAGTACATTGATGGACTAGTGGAATGCTAGCTTGGAAGATTGGAGCTTAGGGATTGGCCAGCCTAGAAGAGTAGATTGGATAAGCCTGTGTTCATTGAAGAAAAAGTGACTTGCAACAGTGATAAGTGGCAGCCCTCCTGGAGTTTCTATGTGTTATCTCTTGATGGACTAAGGGGCATCTAGAGAGCAGATCAAAAGAAAAGGACCGACACGACAAGATATGACATAGAGGTTGTTATTGTACACTAGAGAAACGAGACTGTCATTGTATCTTGTATTCTTGTACTTGTGGATAATTGAGGGCCATTATCCCTTGTATGGGAGCCCTAGATTGTTATATTACTCAGTTGGTTTAATATAACGAAGATTGGGTTGTTGTATATATTTGTACAATATTTTGTAAAAAGCTGTCTATGCTTGTGCATGTGTGATTTACTATTATTTACATTCCACTGTGCAAAGTAGCTTTTTTGAGATTCTTGGTTTGGTAGTGTGAGAGGTTTTAAGATTTTTCCCCAGGCACTAAGGTCATGGAAATTCAACATGGTATCAGAGGGTATCTGAGCTACTTTGAGGGACAGTGAATCAGAGTGTGCACAACGAAGTACAACTTAAGAGGGATTTGGTCACATTGTAGGTGAAGGGCTCACTACAATGTCGAAGTTGTAGGCTAGTCTCCGATATGAGGACAAATTGGAGGGGTTTTCCAACTATAGTCCATGGAAGGAAAGGATCAAGTTTGTCTTGCAGGTCAAAAAGATCTGGGAGTTCACCGAGAAAGCCATCAAGAATCAAACTTAACCAAATGAGCAGGAAGTGTATGAGGATTTAGCTACGAGGGTGAGATTGATCATCCTTGATGGTGTGAAGGATCCCCTAATACCTCATTTGTCTAGGAAGAACACTACACATGAGATGTGGATGACTCTTGAGAATTTATTCCAGAATAAGAATGAGAACTATGTACTGGTATTGGAGGATAAGTTGAAGTCCACCAAGAGGATACATGGTGAAGGAGTAACTTTGTGTCTGAAAGGATTGTCTCAGGTCAAAGATGAGCTTACTGCAGTCAGTGTGACTATTCAAGATTCAGATATGGTGAGTATTTCTTTGAAAGGGTTCGCCGAGGAATGGAAGCCCTTCATCAAGGGGATAGTTACCAGACTGGAATAAGCTATGGGATGACTTCATTCAGGAAGAGTTTCTAGACAATTATCTTCATCCGAAGAAGAAGGTTTTAGATGATGACATGGAACTTGCAGTACGAATGAAGCGTAAGCAAAAGAAGGACTTGAGTAAAGTCAAGTGTTTCAACTATGGTGAGATGGGTCATTTTTCTTCGAGATGTCTGATGAAGAAGAAGACGGGAGATGATGAGAATAAGAAAGGGAAGGAGGTCACTGATGTTGCCATCTATGTTGAGATAGATGCTCTCACTAGGAGGCTAGACGAGGAGGACTTTTCTATGATCTTTGATTTCTCACAGGATACTATCGATGAGGATGGATGACACGTGGACAGTGGTGCGTCAAAACATATGACAGTGTCACAAGAGGTATTCGAGACTCTAGCTGAGTGGGACTTGTAGCTGCACATGGTGTTGGATGATAAGAGATAAAAGAAGATCTAATGATCGAGAGTTGTGCCATTCAGAATGGAGACAGGATGGGTGATGAGGGTCTAAGATGTACTGTTTGTACCAGGACTCAGATATAACGTGATATATGTGTCGATGATCAAGAAGAAGGGGTTTGAGGTGTTATTCTAGGATGGAAAGGAAAGAATCAATCCCATAGGCCCTAGCTCCACAAGTATTATTTTTGGAGTTAGAGAGCATGGTCTATATAGGATGACGGGAAAGCCTATGGATCATGGGAAGAAGAAGCAGGAGGACTAGGTGCAAGTTCTAGAGAAGTATGTGCAGGTGCAGGCTTCAGAGGGGCAGGTACAAGTTCCAAATAAGAAGGTCCAGATTCTAGAGGCTCAGGGAGAGCCGAGTTCTAGAGGGAGCTTGCAGATTCAGATGGAGACTTTGCAGCCCAAGAAGAGTGCGTGGTCAGTGGGGAGCAAGGGTACTCCTAAAACTACCAAGAAGGAATCATGGAGAGAATGGAAGACATTCCAGGAGAAGAAGAAGAAGCAGGATTCTTCCAGTGACAACGACATTTCCGAGAAAGGCGTAGTTCATATTATAGGGATAGCAACAGTCGTGAGCGCCAGGAGTTGGGCGAGTGTTACAAGTAGTGATGATGATAATGAGCTAGTTCCTAGTCTTGGAAGTACCTCCCTCACTAAGAGGGAGTGTTGATTTTGGAGTAGGTTGGGAGGTAATCCAAGCCCTAGGGTTCAAGGTTTGGAGGTCGAAGCACCACAATGGGTCATTGTGGACTTGGAACCCAAGGTTTGGGTTTTGCAACCATTGATGTTTGGGCCAAAACCGTGGAGCATTTTGGACACGTGATGGATGGAGATGATAGGGGATGGTGAGGAGAATCCAAGAATCATTTAAATTTGAGATGTCCTTGTTGAGATAGGGATTTTTGAAGTTGACAATGAGTTTTTGGGCATTCTAGTCATATAGGCTTGAAGTGGAAATGTCCAAAAGACACGTCTCTTCAAGAATTCAATGGATCCCTTCTTATGTGTATAAATAGAAGGTGAATGGAATCATTTTAGACATCAAATAGAAATATTTCATAGAGAATCATCACCTGTGGTAGCTGCGGTCCAAGAAGGAGAAGGCCGAGCAACTAAGTGAAATTTTTGTAATATGTTTTGTGGGTTGAAGAAGGCCATGGTACAACAGAGGTAAGACGAGTTATTTCTGGGCTATTTGGTGCTAGTTTGAGGGTGGTTTATCCTTGTTACAGTAGGATGCACGCCCTATAGTCCTTATAGAGGCACCATAAGCCTATTCTAGGCATATTAGGAGGGATGCAAGGCCTATTCCCAAGGGTAGAAGCAAGGGAACAAGCAATATGGGAGGAAACTAAACAAGGAAGGGAAGCTGCACATATTTTGAGGTATGTTGCAGTGATTCGAGAAGATTATTAGGGTTTGCGTTGATGCCCTAACCAGACTACAGGACTACAATAGTGCACCATCTCTCAAGTACATGTATGTGGATGATTTTGTGTTGAATTTTTTTCTAGGAGGATTAGATTTTTTGCAGCGTGTGGGAGCCAATTGGAAGGCTTGACGTGGTGGTTGAAATATTTTTCTAGGAGAAAATCCTACAGTGATTGGATTGGGTGCCATTGGACTGGTGAAGGGCAACATGTTGGTAGCCCAAAGTATCCCTTGACAAGCAATCATAAAGGGAGTTTGACAACTGAAGTTTTAGTGAAGTTATGGAGCCTAATGTGCAGTACATTGATGGACTAGTGGACTGCTAGATTGGCAGATTGGAGCTCAGGTACTAGCCAACCTAGAAGAGTATATTGGATCAGCCCGTGTTCATTGAAGCAAAAGTGACTTACAGTAGTGATAGGTGGCAACCATCCTAGAGTTTCTATGTGTTGTCTCTTGATGGATTAAGGGGCAACTAGAGAGCATATCAGAAGTGAAGGACCAACATGACGAGATACGACATAGAGGCTTTGATTGTGCACTATAGCAACGAGATTGTCATTATATCTTGTATTCTTGTACTTGTGGATAATTGAGTGCCATCAAACCTTGTATGGGAGCCCTAGATTGTTGTATTACTCAGTTGGATTAATATAATGAAGTTTGGGTTATTGTATATATTTGTACAATATTTTCTAAAAAGTTGTCTATACTTGTGCATGTGTGATTTACTACTATTTATATTCCCCTGTGCAAAGTATATTTTTTGAGATTCTTGGTTTGGTAGCATCAAAGATTTTAAGATTCTATCTGAGACACCGAGATCTTTGAAATTCAACATGGTATCGGAGGGTGTCTGAGCTACTTTGAGGGATAGTGAATCAAAGTGTGCACAACGAAGTACAACTTAAGAGGGAGTTGGTCACAAACCTACTTGACCATATAGAAACACTGACTTAGCACACGTGGAGCCACGTGTAATTACAAATAAAATAATAATTTTCTTCTTTCAATGTCATGAAGGGAATTACTTATAAAATACATTTTGACCAATACAAAAGCATGAAGATCTTGTTAGAACAATTTATTTATTTATTTATTTTACAATGATAATAATTTTTTTATGAAGACTGACCATAGCTACATTTTCAACATTTATTACCGAAATAGAGTATTACAGGTGATTGTTGATCCAGGTGGATATTGGTGGCCACTCGCCTATTCCACTTGGACCCTCACCATTGTTTCTTTCAATTTTTCAGATTCCTTAATTGTAGCACAGTTTATTATTTTTGGTAGTTTTTCTGGGTCCTGAAATTCCAGAGCCATTTTGAGGCCCTAAATGACATTTTTTTTTTTGGAAAAATTTCCTAGTAATTGCTATGCAAAACACCTCAGTCGTTGTAGTCCTCGGAGAGATCTTTCCAAAGAGGTATCATACGCGTCCAACAAAGATAATATGACCAAGTTATGGACATGGGAAGTTGGCTACCCAACTAACCCCAACGGGGCCCATAAACTCTTGGTGTTACATCTCCTTGGGTTAGGTTTTTGGTTGTTTAGGGTTTTCTCTTATTGTTAAATAATAAAAATGCCCTTGAGCCTCAATGTAACTCAGTTCAGAGGCATGTAGCCGCCACATCTCTTCTCAGAGATAAGCTACCATCGCTCGAGCTAGTCTTATTTCCATTCTGTTTGTAAGCATATTTCATTTTTCAGTATTTGATATTAATGAAATGAAGTGTTATTTCTACTGCATCTCTGTATTTATGGTTATATCTGTAATTTGTTGCGTTTCTGTTTAAATCTGGATCAATAGTTCCCTGCACTACTGGCCTGCTCGGTAGGAAACCATCCCAGTAGCACATATTGAGAAGCTTGAGATTATATATATCTCGTTTCAATAGTCTAGTAGACAAAAAGAAAGAGTTGCCACAATTGACATGGAGTTCCAAGAGTACAAAAACATAGAGGCTTTATTCTGTAGAGCTATGCAAGCTGGACCATAACAAAAATAGACCGTTGATTTACAATTAAGACATGAAATAGGACTTCCTAGTATCTTGGAAGTGCCATGGAATGAGCGACGAAAGACGAGCAGCGCTGAGGAGCCCTTTGACGAACCACGAGCAATATTGACCCATGAACTCAAACAATAATAGCCCACGAACCAAATTCTAAAGAACCTAAATTTGAATTTTGAAATGGTGCATAACAAAAAAATTGATAGATTTATTACGAGACCTCAAAGCCACGACAAGTTTGCATACCCCAAAGACAACTTTATGAAATTGAACTTTGATGGGGCTTCAAAGGGGAACCCAGGTAATGCTGGATTCGGGGGAATCTTCCGAGATAGCCAGAGAAACACCAGATGGATCTATGCAGAGTGGGGTGGCGAGATGACAAATAATGAAGCCGAATTATGGGCGATTCACCAGGGTTTGAGAATTGCGATTCGAAACGGCTATAGAAAACTGGAAATAGAAGGAGATTCCCAGATGGCAATTGAAATCCTAAAGAAACTGAATAACGGGAAGAATTGGGAGTAGGTCACCAATAGTTGGCGCACGGCAGGGATCGTTCAAGAAATAGCGGACCTTCTGAAAAAAATTGAATATAAAATCTTCAATCATGTGAAAAGGAGTGGAAACCGAGCGGCAGATTTCCTTGCGAATTGGGGTTGCAAGGATCGAAGCGGCAAGATTGACAATCAGTGGAGAACGTTGCGGCCCAACAGAGAGTGGGAGGAATTGGCCAGTATCATTAATTATGACCATGAACAAGCAACGAACGAGAATCATAGCATTCATGCGACGGGCAGCTGAGATGGATCGGCAAGCCCAGACATTTAATGAATGTCAGATAAGGCGAAGAAAGGATATCATGGACAGGCATGCTATAGTACAACAGGAATGTGCGACGACAGGAATGAAGAAACCACCTTGCATCAAGACAATTAACGCAAGTGATTGGAGTGGAGGAAAAAGAGGTGTGTCAAAATCCATAAATGGAAATGAAGTAAGTCGGACAGTTGATAGGAAAGGCAGAGGGTGAATCAACAAGTGGCATCGAAAGGCCAAGTTGATAGGCAAGAGGAGTAGGGAAAGAAGGATTATAAATGAGCGGCAACAAGGGATTCAACAGCAAGAAAATTGCCTAGGAACCCAGAGAGCGAGGAGAGGAACAGAGGTGGTGAGCTGTTACAGAGAGAGGTTACGCCGAAAACCTACTGAGGCTGCCATGGAAACTAGAAAGAGAGCAAGGATTACAGAAGAAATGGAAGCCGAGGTAGGCAGAGAAAGGGATAGAAAAGGCAAGGCGATTGCGAAGGAAGAGACAATTGAAGAAATATATGAAGTTTACGATGATTCTGAGGAGGAGGAGGACTGGCAAGATAAATGCAGGCGGGATAAGGAGCGTAGCAGAACTGTAGAAGGATGGGAGAACCAGCAAAACAGCGATGAGCAGTCGGGACAACGGGGAGGAAGGGTAAGGCAGAGTGGCAGATGGAGAGGAAGCAGACATGCTGGAAGCGAGACGGAACCGAGCAGCACGAGAGGCAGAGGAGCGAGCAGGTACCGAGGAGTAAGGGGAGGACGATGAGGGCAGAGGGGGAGACCGGGCAAAAAGACAAGCCGGTCGCTAGACAGGAAAATCCAGCAAGCAGAGAAGGCATATAACCAGAACACGAGCCCCAGAATTAGAAGAATTATCCAGAATATGGAGGAAGATGCCATTCAAGCTCAGTCGGATTCCGAGATGGAGGACTGGGAGTTCCTTCTCCACGACCCTGGTAACACTAGGGGCAGAATGTCTTTATTTAAACAGTCCCTTCATATATACTGGGTAATGAAAAGATTGCTGGCCAAAGCTCTGGAGCAAGCTGCAATAGAGATGGCTGAACTTGCGCAGGGGGTTCCCAACCTGAGGAGGGAGCTCCGAATTATCCAGATTTCCTTAGAGATGCAGGAGAAGAAGCTGGATGAGATCCAGCAACTGATAAAGGAAGGAAATCAGAATGCAAACAAGGAGACTACCCAACGTCCAGAGGCAAAAGCTAAGTAATTCAGATATGTTTTTTAATTTTGATGAAAATACATAGTATAGATAATTCCAGTGTGCTCCAAGTATTAGATGTTGAAATCTGTTATATGCAAGTAAGTAGGATTAGAAACCTGAAAGACTGCTTAGTGTATTTAGCTTGGATAACCAGACTATGGATCTTTTATTTTTGGGTGGCTATTAAGAACTTCAGGTGGCTTAAATACTCGGTTTCCCCAAGAGGGCGAGTGGAAGGCAACCTTATTTTGATATGTATTTTGATGTGAAGTAATAGAAAAAAGAGAGCAACACCTTAGCCTACAAAAAAAAATAAAATAATAATAGCCCACGAACCAGAGCCTTGACGTCCAACACGATGGAGCATCTCCAATGAATCATGAGCAACGAGAACTGAGCAACACAAAAGAGAATTTGAAACGAACCTCGAGCAATAAGAATCCACAAATTGGAGCCCATGGCGACCCACAAGAGACAATGACGAAGGGAAAGAGGTGTTGTTGAGAGCCCTTCGAGGCTTGTGATGCACACCGCCACTAATGTAGAACCCAGTCCCAAATTATAAATAAGAATCCACTAAAACCTCGCAAGAGAATTACCATAATATTGGAGCATGATCAGAATGCTTACTGACCAAGAGGAAGTAGAGCACTTTGCGTGAGATCCGAACCATCAATGAAAACCTTGGGGGCCGACTCAGACCCTTGAGCCACCATGCGAAGGTGGGAGGTTGTAGATTTCCAAACCAAAAGAGGATAGTTACGCTGCTCCTCCAATTATGAAAAGTCCAATGCATACCAAGATATGGGCCAACCAAAGAGTGTGTAGAGACTATCAAAATTGCAGGCATGGCAACCATGAATAGACGAGATAGAGGTATAAAACATTGTTGACACCAATAATGGATTTGCAAAACGAATCACTAGGTCTAGAGACAGGCTTGAAGAAGGAGGCATACAAACCATGACGCCACCTCCATCTGTGATCTAGGTAAGCCTCTTTGCACAATAATTAGGGGGCATGATGAACTAGCTAGCCAGGTGAGGGGTGGTGTACGATAACCATGAACAAGTTAATGCATCCATTGCGTGAGAATAAATCAGAGTGTGCCGACCCTCAGGAGGATATAAGCAATAGGCCAGGTGGCCACCTATTCGATGTGTCTTCGACATGGCAACAACAAACGTCAAGATTAGGCACCCTTTTGTTGGGGAAATGAATTTATTTCTTATTTAACATTACTTTATATTTTAATCAAACAATTGTTTTAAAGTTTTACATTAATAAATTATTATTATTATTATTTTGAAATTAATTTATTTGTTTTGTAATAATATTTTTATCTATTTATTTATTATTATTATCTTTGATTAGAGGAATTAACAACTAAGTTAGCTTCGTACTCATGTGACATGGGGGCGATTCCAATTGCTACCACTATAACTCGTAAGTGCCTAAGTATGCCCCTTCCAAAGACACGGGTTAGTTGGGGGATTTCAACCTTGAATCTTTTGGCACATAAAACATCATTTTCACACACTTTCCAATTGAGATATCCCGAGGGCTTTGTTTTGTACTAAGTTATTTGTTTTATAATATGTCAATTAATTGTAGATTTTATTAAGATGGTGCTTTTTGAAATTTTGTTTAGGTGTTTTTGTTTTGTTTTGTTTTTTTTTTTTTTACTATTTTCAACTTAGTTTCAATCCTCTCCACCAATAAAATAATATAAAAATCAAATTTTAATATATCACACAAATACAATTATTTGTCTAATTAAATTTTGTCAAATTACCAATAATGACTCAAATTCATGCTCATGCTTTGTTTTGTAATAAGTTATTTGTTTTATAATATGTCAATTAATTCCTCACATATGAGGAGGCCCAGTAACTAGTATCAGCTCTTTTTTGCATGCATTGAGGTGGGAGAAGTATTGGCTTTTTGCTTACCCACCCAGCTTTACACTCTATGTTTGTGATGAACATACGGTATATCGAATGCTTCAGTGCATATACTATGTAACTTTTTATTGCCAAGGCAATAGAAAGTTCGATTTTTTCTCTAGAAAAAAAGTCAATTAATTGTAAATTTTATTAAGATAATGCTTTTTTCAATTTTGTTTGGGTTTTTTTTTTTTTCAATTTAGTTTCAATTCTCTCCACCAATAAAATGATACAAAAATCAAATTCTAATATATCAAAAAAATACTAATTATTTGTCTAATTAAATTTTATCAAATTACTAATAATAACTCAAATTCATACTCATTTTAAACTCAACATATCATTTATAAAAATATAAACTTTTAATATAAACTAAGTAAAAAAATAATAATCTATCCCGCATACCTAACAAAATCTTAGAACAAAATCTTAAAAATAATTTGAAATTAACTCCATAAAAGAATTTATGTAAGAACTTCAAAGTATATTGACTTCATAGTTGTGTTTGGAACGAGGCTCATGCTATTTATAAAACATAAAACATAGCAAGGCACCAAAGATTATCAAACTCAACTAAATAAACTATAAAGAACATTGCTTTGAGCTTGTTGTGTCATCCTTTATTAATGTTATTTTATCATTACAATGAAAGCCCTTGGGTATCGTTACAAATTTAAAGTGATATAAATTTTGCAATTTAATTTGGTAAGGGAAATTTTATAGTTTTTAGAGTATATAAGTATTTTAATTATTTTAGTTAAAATTGAATAAAACAAAAGTTATATAGTAGTTAGTACTTTTAGTTTAATTTAAATATAGTTTAATTAAATTAAAAAACAATAAACACAAAATAAAATAATAAATAAAATATTGTAGTATTAAATATTATCACTAAAAATTAAAAAATATAATTATCTAATATTGTTTATATTAATATATGTACACTTTAATATATATGTGTGTGCGTGTTTTCTTTTATATATATAAAATTAAATTTATTAAAATATGTTTTTAATATAATAATAAACCACTTTAAATTAAAATTATGGAGAAAAAACTATAAGTTATGAAAATGAAAATAATAGAAAAATAAAATTAAATAAAATGGAAATAAAAAATTAGTAACTAATATAAATGGAAGTTACTAAACAATCCATAATAAAACCTCAACCAATCACCTTACAAATATATACATTTAAATAATAATAATAAATAACAGAAATTAAATTTG
Source organism: Pinus tabuliformis (assembly GCA_031772625.1). Classification (NCBI taxonomy): domain Eukaryota; kingdom Viridiplantae; phylum Streptophyta; class Pinopsida; order Pinales; family Pinaceae; genus Pinus; species Pinus tabuliformis. The sequence continues at coordinate 20,810,946 of CM062804.1, read as the reverse complement.
CAATGTTAAAAAATAAATAAGCGATATTAATTTTTTGTCAAAGACAAAATAATACACAGTTAAAAGAAACATTAGATATGTAATACCATACCTGCGCAAGTATAATAAAACAAATACATTAATGTAATAAATAGTGTATAGATTAAAATATATATCATTAGATTTAAAGTTTTTAGATCCAATAGTTTATACACTAACATATATAGTATTTATTACAATGATGTAAGTTCCATATTGTTTGCCATAAAATAAAGTGAATTCATGAGTAAAATTTGAAGTAGATCTTATACAACTTATAGTACATAAATGGTCCACTCGATGCAAGATCTTGACTTGAAAAAACTACAAAATATAATGGATTTAGAGGCTTATGCGTTATAAGAATTTGTGCAAGTTACAAGAATTTGTGCAAATGACAAAAACATAAAGCACTCAATTTACCTAACTTCATAAATATAAAAATATAATTAAAATACAATTAAGTAATGGGTTTTATATTATAGTTAGGAATGCAAATCATTTAAAATTTGTCTAGCTTAATATAGTTGTGAAGTAATAATAAATGATAATTATATTCTAATTTTAAAATCACAATTAAGCCAAATACCAAATTTGTATAAGAGACTCTTTATTTGTGCGACAAGGGATCCACTTCTATGCATCAATTTGACTACTACAGTGTATAGAGGTGTACATGCCCTACATGCCTTTAGGTTTGAATTTGTAATCTTTTAGGAGGAAAACATGTTCATGACCATTAAGCCTACTCAAGTTGTACTAAAATTGATTTTTAAATATGAAAAATTACAAATAAAGATGTTAAAAAGAAGATTCACAAAGGTTAAAATTACTATTAAAAAATGCTAATAAACATTATATAACAATGAAACCCATGTTAAAAAAATGCACTTGTTCTATTGTATGTTAATGTTTACTTCTCTTCAATGTTTTTATTTTGTAAATAAAAAAAAGAGTAAATATTGTCAATTGGTCTTATCTTGTGTAATTGGGAAGAATGATTGTTACCCTCCTCACCTAAATTCAATTCCTACAAGTGACATGATGGATACACGTTGAGCATAATAAATAAATAATTTCAACCATTAAATAAAATAAAATAAAATAAAAATCTTATCCCATAAACAAGTGATTGCTTTAAGTCAATTCTTCTCTTTCAAATTTCATAATAGTGGTGCGAATGCACATCGCAAAAGTAAACCTTCTTTTTCGAATTTCATAAAAGTGGTGCGAATGCATATCTCAAAAATAAAGGTCTCCTAAAGTTGTAACAACCAAGGAATTAAAATATTTAAAAATAATATTTCGTAGATCTGACTTGCTTTCAAATATGATTTAGTGGGTTCATATCAACCTTTGAAGGTGACATTTATTCGCATTCACACGATGGTTATATTTAAGTATATTTAAAAGTTGTCATTCAAGTTTAATCCAAATAAACAGATCTGAGAATCCCAAACTCCAACCATATTCTCCTATGGACATTAATGTGTCTAGATCAACTAATATTCCCCTTCATATATAATATGTGTTATAAACATTGGATTCATTTTTAAGAGAATTTGTATGGCTATTTTTTCATATTACTAAGTTGTTGGTGTTTTTCATTTTCTTTCTCCGATTTAAAATAGGTCAAAATATAAAGTATCAAGTGATTTTATAGTTATAAAATAGGTTGTTTATTAGATAATTAAAAATAATTAGCTTTATATGAGTTAAGTTGAACAATATGGTTATGAATTTATAATTATTATATATATGTTGCTAAATATTATTTTCAATTTTATTTTTATTGGAAGTGTTTTTAAATTAATTTTATAGTTTTTTATTTTTTAATTTTTTATTTTTTAAATATTTTTTATATTTTTTATTTTTTAATTTTTATCTATATATATATATATATTTTATTTATTCATAAAATTTTGTGAGTATATAGATATCAAAAAGTAAGTAGTTTCATTTTGATAGGATTTGTTGATTAGAGCTAGTAGCATGTGACAAATAAACATAAGTAGAACTAAAAGAACAATCCACAAGTTGACAAGTCAAAATCACGATAAGACAAATAAGACTAGCAAAACCCCTATAACTGGCTCAATCATCAAAGGTAATAGGCACAAGGTTGTCTGGCCTAGTCCCTGAAGGAGGAGGGGGACGATAAGGGCACCGAACATGCTCCTTGAAGTGTGCCATCTATGTTTCCAACTTTTCCACCTTTTCAAATAGCAGATTCTGACCACACCAAACCACCGCTATCCTTTCCCTAACATGGCATTGTAAGTAATGTAGTTGGTTGAGCGTGGCAATAACAACCTCATGTTCTTATTCATGGTCTTTTCGTACATTTCCATGCGATCCAGAACCGATTGGACCAAGTCTTGGCATGCCATGGAACATCGTTGTCGGCCAACAACCCCTGCGCGCCTTGACCGAAGTTGTCGGCCTCGCCCAGTTGCTCCAACCCCGCAGTGTCCCACTACCCTTCTTACCATTCCCCGCTGCATGGCCACCCCGAGTAGATTTTGCACCACCTCTGCCTCCACAGGCCCTCAAGGCCGTCCAAACCACACTTCTAGCAGATTTACCACCTCACATTGAATGCTCGGCCACCTGGCTCGCCACCTCCATCTTCAGCTGAAAGCGAATACCACCCTGGCTGGCCAAAGCTCCCCTCTGCAGGGGTTTGGGGTGGGAATTGCCTGCCATAGGTCACATGGCCCAGGGATATGCTTATAAGCCAGGAGCACCACCAAACAACAACACTACCCAACGCACCATAACCGCAACACCACCTGACGTACCTTGTACCTCCCCAGAGCAACAGGCGGTCCTAAATTATCCAACAACGTCCTACCCCATGAGACTGTTGATCTTCTTTCCCTGGCTTAAGAATTACTTATCAAACCACAGCTAAAGAACACACCCACCAAACATTGACCTTTCTAACACCTCTACCAGAGGAAGTACCTATGAGCAGAGTTGCAAACAAAAGGATTGGACACCCAAACGCAAATAGGTTGGTTACAAACCCAAGCTAGAAGCCTATTAGCGCAAACCCCTTCAAACAATTATCCCACCACCAAACCTAGTTTCTTCTCATCAAACTACAAGACGTAGGAATCCACATAATAACCACACAGACATGAGTACCCAAAAGATATCAAATTGATATTGGACTCAGACGCCTTCTCAAGCTCAAAAGACAACCAAGAAAAGAGCTAATTATTAGCACAAGAAAAGGGTCGCATACCATCCCAATTACCATGCAGAGTTCACCCAAAATTATGAAGAAAACGAGAAACCAGACACAAGGAGAGGAACTTATCACTTTTGTGAGTTGAAGTCAAAGGAGGAGACGCTGACGACGAAATATCCATCATTCCCAAACAAGCCAAAGGCCAGAGAAAACCGTTAGACTACTAGAGATCAAACCACGAATGTCCACTCACTGAATGCAAACATCATAATAATAATCCTGGAGCATGATAGATGCCATAAACCAACTTCCCTCACCCGCTCTCGATCCCGAAAAGATAGAATGAACCTTCACACACCACACTGTTAACTTCCTCATACAACAAATGTAATGGAAGGACAAGGGCACTGTCCTCCTTACCAACCACCAGATGTTCACCTTCATGGCACACATGTCCATCTATTCTCGGAGTTCGTCCCCCCATCGGGGAAAACATTTTATAATTCTTTAAAAACAATACTTATTATTAATAATATTTTTATTTAAATATTTATAATTAATATAAAACATAAATATTTCATCTATTTTCTTTATAAAAAAATATTAACATTTTATAAAAAAATATTTGACAAATCAATCGTGTGATTAATTATCCACATTTAATCCCAAAAACATAAAAAAAAAATAACTCTATAAACTCATATTAACGAAATGCTTTAGCGACTTAAACTCCACCAATTAAACTAACCCTTAAAAGTAATTATATAATATGCTTACTCCCACTTTATATAAAACTCTATATTTAAACTCACTCTTAAAAACAAAATTTACTTTCACGTGCAGTTAAATTGCTTATCCATATTTATAAATAACTTAAAAATAATACTTTATTCATAACGTTTTTATTTAAATAAACACATTTTTATCTTTATAATTCCACTTTTATATTATTCTAATATACTTACAATGTACCCGGGATGCGGGTGGTTAGTGTGATAAGACAGGTAAAGGAAGCCAGCCACATGCCGCTCCATGGGCATCACGTGGCCTTCCATGCGAGAGGACGGAGGACGACACACTCCTGGTTTAATTCGAAGGGACGGGGGATTGCAGATAGGAATTCCCAAAGCACTGATGCAGTAATGGCGGATGGAAATTCGAGGCGGGTTGGTAATGTTGGAGAGCTTATATCCGGCAGGGCGCAAGGAATTATGGACATACAGCACTTGACTAGCCTCTCTGGTGTTGGAGCGGTTCCCTCTCAGGCGGTGGAGCATTTTACAGTGCTGGTTCTGGTTTGTGACGGTTCGGCTCATCTTTCAGTTGGCAGGGAGGCTCAAGGCAATATGGTGAGGCCCAGACAAAGGATGTTGAGCCGCCGTGGTTCCTCCAGAGGCGAGGGCTCAAGCAGACCTGTGAGGAATGAAGTGAGGCACTGCTGCCACTGTAATCTGGTCAGCTCGATTGGAGCCGCTCCCCTGCTCTCAGGCCATCATGTGGATGCTGAGGCTTCCAGCTCGGCCTCCTTGCCAGCTTTCGGTTCCACGATTTTCAACTTCACCAGCTCCACAGCAAATCCGAGAATTAGTGCTCATGTCTCCATTCTGTTCATCGAGACCCCTCCGGAGGCGGATGACCCCATGGATACTCAGGAGCAGAGGACGCAGGAACACCAGGATGATGCAGACCACGCTCCGACTGCGAGATGGAGCAGGAAGACAAGAGCCGGGCAAAGATTGAAGATGCTACCAAGCACTCGCAGAATGCTCCAGCAGCCACGCGCGGGAGAAGCAGAAGAAGCGGCCTCGCCTTCCCAGGCTGAGCCGGATTACTACGGCTGGTGCCCAATTGTGGAGGAGAAACTGGATGAGAGTGATTAACTCGCCGGTGCCCCTGCTTCACCTGGGCGCAAGCACGCTGCCGTCTCCTGGTTTGTTTTTGTTTCAATCTATGTTTTTGCTCTCAGAATGTCCAAGCAGATGGTTTTTTGTATCTCCCCTGCGCGGGACGACCTGAATAGTCCTTTCATGTCATTGGTGTTAGTTCTCTTTGTATCCCCTGCGCGGGCTTATGTGTCGATGGACAGTCATAGTGTTGTCTCTGTTTTGTCTAGGTATGGACAAGAGAAAACGGGTCTAACCTGATGTATTTTGTACTCTGTAAATATTTAATAGAATAGTTTTGTTACCGAGAAAAAAAAATATACTTACAATGTAAAATTTTAATTTAAACTCCACCCTAAGAATGAATCATTGAATAATTTTTTTCCCACTTTTCAAATATCTTATTCATAATTATAAACTTAACCTTAAAAACAAAGTTTAATGAATAATTTATTTTCCACTTGGAATGAATTTCAAATAACTTATCCATATGTATTCAATATATTTACTAAAACTAAAATCTTTTAGTTGAGTTCATTCATATCCTAGGTGGATGGTTTGATCTCATGT